>JBBPBR010002402.1:0-11451 GCA_037974775.1 Cicer pinnatifidum | reverse complement strand
GTTTTTAACCAATCTTGTGCATCCAATAGGTGTGTTTGTGCCATTGGATGATCAATTAGGTCATTTTCGTCCTCCCTAGGCTTATTCTTGTCCAATTAGGGTTTTTAATTGATCTTGTGCATCCAATAGGTGTGTTTGTGTCATTGGATGATCAATTAAGTCATTTTCGTCCTCCCTAGGCATATTCTTGTCCAATTAGGGTTTTTAACCAATCTTGTGCATCCAATAGGTGTATTTGTGGTAGTGGATGATCAATTAGGTTATTTTCGTCCTCCCTAGGCATATTCTTGTCCAATTAGGGTTTTTAACCAATCTTGTGCATCCAATAGGTGTATTTGTGTCAATGGATGATCAATTAGGTTATTTTCGTTCTCCCTAGGCTTATTGTTGTCCAATTAGAGTTTTTAACCAATCTTGTGCATCCAATAAGTTCATTTGTGTCATTGGATTAACATTTAGGTCATTTTCGTCCTCCCTAGGCATATTCTTGTCCAATTAGGGTTTTTAACCAATCTTGTGCATCCAATAGGTGTGTTTGTGTAATTGGATGATCAAATAGGTCATTTGCGTCCTCCATAGGCTTATTCTTGAGCAATTAGGGTTTTTAACCAATCTTGTGCATCCAATAGGTGTGTTTGTGTCATTGGATGATCAATTAGGTCATTTTTCGTCCTCCCTAGGCATATTCTTGTCCAATTAGGTTTTTTAACGAATCTTGTGCATCCAATAGGTGTGTTTGTGTCATTGGATGATCAATTAGGTCATTTTCGTCCTCCGTAGGCTTATTCTTGTCCAATTAGGGTTTTTAACCAATCTTGTGCATCCAATAAGTTGAGTTGTGTCATTGGATTATCAATTAGGTCATTTTCGTCCTCCCTAAGCTTATTCTTGTCCAATTAGGGTTATTAACCAATCTTGTGCGTTCAATAGGTGTGTTTGTGTCATTGGATGATCAATTTTGTCATTTTCGTCCTCCCTAGGCTTATTCCTGTCCAATTAGGGTTTTTAACCAATCTTGTGCATCCAGTAAGTTGAGTTGTGTCATTGGATTAACATTTAGGTCATTTTTGTCCTCCCTAGGCTTATTCTTGTCCAATTAGGGTTTTTAACCAATCTTGTGCATCCAATAAGTTCATTTGTGTCATTGGATAATCAATTAGGTCATTTTCGTCCTCCCTAGGCATATTCTTGTCCAATTAGGGTTTTTAACCAATCTTGTGCATCCAATAGGTGTGTTTGTGTCATTGGATGATCAATTAGGTCATTTTCGTACTCCCTATGCTTATTCTTGTCCAATTAGGGTTTTTAACCGATCTTGTGCATCCAATAGGTGTGTTTGTGTCATTGCATGATCAATTAAGTCATTTTCGTCCTCCCTAGGCATATTCTTGTCCAATTAGGGTTTTTAACCAATCTTGTGCATCCAATAGGTGTATTTGTGGTAGTGGATGATCAATTAGGTTATTTTCGTCCTCCTTAGGCATATTCTTGTCCAATTAGGGTTTTTAACCAATCTTGTGCATCCAATAGGTGTATTTGTGTCATTGGATGATCAATTAGGTTATTCTCGTCCTCCCTAGGCTTATTCTTGTCCAATTAGAGTTTTTAACCAATCTTATGCATCCAATAAGTTCATTTGTGTCATTGGATTAACATTTAGGTCATTTTCGTCCTCCCTAGGCATATTCTTGTCCAATTAGGGTTTTTAACCAATCTTGTGCATCCAATAGGTGTGTTTGTGTCATTGGATGATCAATTAGGTCATTTTCTTCCTCCCTAGGCTTATTCTTGTCCAATTAGGGTTTTTAACCAATCTTGTGCATCTAATAGGTGTGTTAGTGTCATTGGATGATCAATTAGGTCATTTTCGTCGTCCCTAGGCTTATTCTTGTCCAATTAGGGTTTTTAACCAATCTTGTGCATCCAATAAGTTGAGTTGTGTCATTGGATTAACATTTAGGTCATTTTCGTCATCCCTAGGCTTATTCTTGTCCAATTAGGGTTTTTTTACCAATCTTGTGCATCCAATAGGTGTGTTTGTGTCATTGGATGATCAATTAGGTCATTTTCGTCCTCCCTAGGCTTATTCTTGTCCAATTAGGGTTTTTAACCAATCTTGTGCATCCAATAGGTGAGTTTGTGTCGTTGTATTAACATTTAGGTCATTTTCGTCCTCCCTAGGCTTATTCTTGTCCAATTAGGGTTTTTAACCAATCTTGTGCATCCAATAAGTTCATTTGTGTCATTGGATTAACATTTAGGTCATTTTCGTCCTCCCTAGGCATATTCTTGTCCAATTAGGGTTTTTAACCAATCTTGTGCATCCAATAGGTGTATTTGTGTCATTGGATGACCAATTAGGTCATTTTCGTCCTCCCTTGGCATATTCTTGTCCAATTTGGGTTTTTAACCAATCTTGTGCATCCAATAGGTGTGTTTGTGGCAATGGATGATCAATTAGGTCATTTTCGTCCTCCCTAGGCTTATTCTTGTCCAATTAGGGTTTTTAACCAATCTTGTGCATCCAATAGGTGTGTTTGTGTCGTTGGATGATCAATTAGGTCATTTTCGTCCTCCCTGGGCTTATTCTTGTCCAATTAGGGTTTTTAACCAATCTTGTGCATCCAATAAGTTCATTTGTGTCATTGGATTAACATTTAGGTCATTTTCGTCCTCCCTAGGCATATTCTTGTCCAATTAGGGTTTTTAACCAATCTTGTGCATCCAATAGGTGTATTTGTGTCATTGGATGATCAATTAGGTCATTTTCGTCCTCCCTATGCTTATTCTTGTCCAATTAGGGTTTTTAACCAATCTTGTGCATCCAATAAGTTCATTTGTGTCATTGGATGATCAATTAGGTCATTTTCGTCCTCCCTATGCATATTCTTGTCCAACTAGGGTTTTAAACCAATCTTGGGCATCCAATAGGTGTGTTTGTGTCATTGGATGATCAATTAGGTCATTTTCGTCCTCCCTAGGCTTATTCTTGTCCAATTAGGGTTTTTAACCAATCTTGTGCATCCAATAGGTGTGTTTGTGTCATTGGATTCACATTTAGGTCATTTTCGTCCTCCCTAGGCATATTCTTGTCCAATTAGGGTTTTTAACCAATCTTGTGCATCCAATAGGTGTGTTTGTGTCATTGGATGATCAATTAGGTCATTTTTGTCCTCCCTAGGCTTATTCTTTACCAATTAGGGTTTTTAACCAATCTTGTGCATCCAATAAGTTTGTTTGTGTCATTGAATTAATATTTAGGTCATTTTCGTCCTCCCTAGGCATATTCTTGTCCAATTAGGGTTTTTAGCCATTCTTTTCCCTCCAATAGGTGTGTTTGTGTCATTGGATGATCAATTAGGTCATTTTCGTCCTCCCTAGGCTTATTCTTGTCCAATTAGGGTTCTTAACCAATCTTGTGCATCCAATAACTTTGTTTGTGTCATTGAATTAATATTTAGGTCATTTTCCTCCTCCCTAGGCATATTGTTGTCCAATTAGGGTTTTTAACCAATTTTGTGCATCCAATAGGTGTGTTTGTGTTATTGGATGATCAATTAGGTTATTTTCGTCCTCCCTAGGCTTATTCTTGTCCAATTAGGGTTTTTAACCAATCTTGTGCATCCAATAGGTGTGTTTGTGTCATTGGATGATCAATTAGGTCATTTTCGTCCTCCCTAGGCATATTCTTGTCCAATTAGGGTTTTTAACCAATCTTGTGCATCCAATAGGTGTATTTGTGTCATTGGATGATCAATTAGGTTATTTTCGTCCACCCTAGGCTTATTCTTGTCCAATTAGAGTTTTTAACCAATCTTGTGCATCCAATAAGTTCATTTGTGTCATTGGATTAACATTTATGTCATTTTCGTCCTCCCTAGGCATATGCTTGTCCAATTAGGGTTTTTAACCAATCTTGTGCATCCAATAGGTGTATTTGTGGTAGTGGATGATCAATTAGGTTATTATCGTCCTCCCTAGGCATATTCTTGTCCAATTAGGGTTTTTAACCAATCTTGTGCATCCAGTAGGTGTATTTGTGTCATTGGATGATCAATTATGTTATTTTCGTCCTCCCTAGGCTTATTCTTGTCCAATTAGAGTTTTTAACCAATCTTGTGCATCCAATAAGTTCATTTGTGTCATTGGATTAACATTTAGGTCATTTTCGTCCTCCCTAGGCATATTCTTGTCCAATTAGGGTTTTTAACAAATCTTGTGCATCCAATAGGTGTATTTGTGTCATTGGATGATCAATTAGGTTATTTTCGTCCTCCCTAGGCTTATTCTTGTCCAATTAGGGTTTTTAACCAATCTTGTGCATCCAATAGGTGTGTTTGTGTCATTGGATGATCAATTAGGTCATTTTCGTCCTCCCTATGCATATTCTAGTCCAATTAGGGTTTTTAACCAATCTTGTGCATCCAATAAGTTTGTCTGTTTCATTGAATTAATATTTAGGTCATTTTCGTCCTCCCTAGGCATATTCTTGTCCAATTAGGTTTTTTAACGAATCTTGTGCATCCAATAGGTGTGTTTGTGTCATTGGATGATCAATTAGGTCATTTTCGTCCTCCGTAGGCTTATTCTTGTCCAATTAGGGTTTTTAACCAATCTTGTGCATCCAATAAGTTGAGTTGTGTCATTGGATGATCAATTAGGTCATTTTCGTCCTCCCTAAGCTTATTCTTGTCCAATTAGGGTTATTAACCAATCTTGTGCGTTCAATAGGTGTGTTTGTGTCATTGGATGATCAATTTTGTCATTTTCGTCCTCCCTAGGCTTATTCCTGTCCAATTAGGGTTTTTAACCAATCTTGTGCATCCAGTAAGTTGAGTTGTGTCATTGGATTAACATTTAGGTCATTTTTGTCCTCCCTAGGCTTATTCTTGTCCAATTAGGGTTTTTAACCAATCTTGTGCATCCAATAAGTTCATTTGTGTCATTGGATAATGAATTAGGTCATTTTCGTCCTCCCTAGGCATATTCTTGTCCAATTAGGGTTTTTAACCAATCTTGTGCATCCAATAGGTGTGTTTGTGTCATTGGATGATCAATTAGGTCATTTTCGTACTCCCTAGGCTTATTCTTGTCCAATTAGGGTTTTTAACCGATCTTGTGCATCCAATAGGTGTGTTTGTGTCATTGCATGATCAATTAAGTCATTTTCGTCCTCCCTAGGCATATTCTTGTCCAATTAGGGTTTTTAACCAATCTTGTGCATCCAATAGGTGTATTTGTGGTAGTGGATGATCAATTAGGTTATTTTCGTCCTCCTTAGGCATATTTTTTGTCCAATTAGGGTTTTTAACCAATCTTGTGCATCCAATAGGTGTATTTGTGTCATTGGATGATCAATTAGGTTATTCTCGTCCTCCCTAGGCTTATTCTTGTCCAATTAGAGTTTTTAACCAATCTTATGCATCCAATAAGTTCATTTGTGTCATTGGATTAACATTTAGGTCATTTTCGTCCTCCCTAGGCATATTCTTGTCCAATTAGGGTTTTTAACCAATCTTGTGCATCCAATAGGTGTGTTTGTGTCATTGGATGATCAATTAGGTCATTTTCTTCCTCCCTAGGCTTATTCTTGTCCAATTAGGGTTTTTAACCAATCTTGTGCATCTAATAGGTGTGTTAGTGTCATTGGATGATCAATTAGGTCATTTTCGTCGTCCCTAGGCTTATTCTTGTCCAATTAGGGTTTTTAACCAATCTTGTGCATCCAATAAGTTGAGTTGTGTCATTGGATTAACATTTAGGTCATTTTCGTCATCCCTAGGCTTATTCTTGTCCAATTAGGGTTTTTTTACCAATCTTGTGCATCCAATAGGTGTGTTTGTGTCATTGGATGATCAATTAGGTCATTTTCGTCCTCCCTAGGCTTATTCTTGTCCAATTAGGGTTTTTAACCAATCTTGTGCATCCAATAGGTGAGTTTGTGTCGTTGTATTAACATTTAGGTCATTTTCGTCCTCCCTAGGCTTATTCTTGTCCAATTAGGGTTTTTAACCAATCTTGTGCATCCAATAAGTTCATTTGTGTCATTGGATTAACATTTAGGTCATTTTCGTCCTCCCTAGGCATATTCTTGTCCAATTAGGGTTTTTAACCAATCTTGTGCATCCAATAGGTGTATTTGTGTCATTGGATGACCAATTAGGTCATTTTCGTCCTCCCTTGGCATATTCTTGTCCAATTAGGGTTTTTAACCAATCTTGTGCATCCAATAGGTGTGTTTGTGGCAATGGATGTTCAATTAGGTCATTTTCGTCCTCCCTAGGCTTAGTCTTGTCCAATTAGGGTTTTTAACCAATCTTGTGCATCCAATAAGTTCATTTGTGTCGTTGGATTAACATTAAGGTCATTTTCGTCCTCCCTAGGCATATTCTTGTCCAATTAGGGTTTTTAACCAATCTTGTGCATCCAATAGGTGTGTTTGTGTCATTGGATGATCAATTAGGTCATTTTCGTCCTCCATAGGCTTATTCTTGTCCAATTAGGGTTTTTAACCAATCTTGTGCATCCAATAAGTTGAGTTGTGTCATTGGATTAAAATTTAGGTCATTTTCGTCCACCCTAGGCATATTCTTGTCCAATTAGGGATTTTAATCAATCTTGTGCATCCAATAGGTGTGTTTGTGTCATTGGATGATCAATTAGGTCATTTTCGTCCTCCCTAGGCTTATTCTTGTCCAATTAGCGTTTTTAACCAATCTTGTGCATCCAATAGGTGTGTTTGTGTCATTGGATGATCAATTAGGTCATTTTCGTCCTCCCTAGGCTTATTCTTGTCCAATTAGGGTTTTTAACCAATATTGTGCATCTAATAGGTGTGTTTGTGTCATTGGATGATCAATTAGGTCATTTTCGTCCTCCCTAGGCTTATTCTTGTCCATTTAGGGTTTTTAACCAAAATTTGTGCATCCGACAAGTTTGTTTGTGTCATTCAATTAATATTTAGGTCATTTTCAACCTCCCTAGGCATATTCTTGTCCAATTAGGGTTTTTAACCAATCTTGTGCATCCAATAGGTGTGTTTGTGTCATTGGATGATCAATTAGGTCATTTTCGTCCTCCCTAGGCTTATTCTTGTCCAATTAGGGTTTTTAACCGATCTTGTGCATCCAATAGATGTGTTTGTGTCATTGGATGATCAATTAAGTCATTTTCGTCCTGCCTAGGTATATTCTTGTCCAATTAGAGTTTTTAACCAATCTTGTGGATCCAATAGTTGTGTTTGTGTCATTGGATGATCAATTAGGTCATTGTCGTCCTCCCTTTGCATATTCTTGTCCAATTAGGGTTTTTAACCAATCTTGTGCTTCCAATAGATGTGTTTGTGTCATTGGATGATCAATTAGGTCATTTTCGTCCTCCCTAGGCATATTCTTGTCCAATTAGGGTTTTTAACCAATCTTGTGCATCCAATAGGTGTGTTTGTGTCATTGGATGATCAATTAGGTCATTTTCGTCCTCCCTAGGCTTATTCTTGTCCAATTAGGGTTTTTAACCAATCTTGTGCATCCAATAAGTTTGTTTGTGTCATTGAATTAATATTTAGGTCATTTTCGTCCTCCCTAGTTATATTCTTGTCCAATTAGGGTTTTTAACCAATCTTGTGCATCCAATAAGTTCATTTGTGTCATTGGATTAACATTTAGGTCATTTTCGTCCTCCCTAGGCATATTCTTGTCCAATTAGGGTTTTTAACCAATCTTGTGCATCCAATAGGTGTATTTGTGTCATTGGATGATCAATTAGGTCATTTTCGTCCTCCCTATGCTTATTCTTGTCCAATTAGGGTTTTTAACCAATCTTGTGCATCCAATAAGTTCATTTGTGTCATTGGATGATCAATTAGGTCATTTTCGTCCTCCCTAGGCATATTCTTGTCCAACTAGGGTTTTTAACCAATCTTGTATATCCAATTGGTGTGTTTGTGTCATTGGATGATCAATTAGGTCATTTTCGTCCACCATAGGCTTATTCTTGTCCAATTAGGGTTTTTAACCAATCTTGTGCATCCAATAGGTGTGTTTGTGTCATTGGATGATCAATTAGGTCATTTTCGTCCTCCCTAGGCTTATTCTTGTCCAATTAGGGTTTTTAACCAATCTTGTGCATCCGATAAGTTTGTTTGTGTCATTGAATTAATATTTAGGTCATTTTCGTCCTTCCTAGGCATATTCTTGTCCAATTAGGGTTTTTAACCAATCTTGTGCATCCAATAGGTGTGTTTGTGTCATTGGATGATCAATTAGGTCATTTTCGTACTCCCTAGGCTTATTCTTGTCCAATTAGGGTTTTTAACCGATCTTGTGCATCCAATAGGTGTGTTTGTGTCATTGCATGATCAATTAAGTCATTTTCGTCCTCCCTAGGCATATTCTTGTCCAATTAGGGTTTTTAACCAATCTTGTGCATCCAATAGGTGTATTTGTGGTAGTGGATGATCAATTAGGTTATTTTCGTCCTCCTTAGGCATATTCTTGTCCAATTAGGGTTTTTAACCAATCTTGTGCATCCAATAGGTGTATTTGTGTCATTGGATGATCAATTAGGTTATTCTCGTCCTCCCTAGGCTTATTCTTGTCCAATTAGAGTTTTTAACCAATCTTATGCATCCAATAAGTTCATTTGTGTCATTGGATTAACATTTAGGTCATTTTCGTCCTCCCTAGGCATATTCTTGTCCAATTAGGGTTTTTAACCAATCTTGTGCATCCAATAGGTGTATTTGTGTCATTGGATGATAATTTAGGTTATTTTCGTCCTCCCTAGGCTTATTCTTGTCCAATTAGGGTTTTTAACCAATCTTGTGCATCCAATAGGTGTGTTTGTGTCATTGGATGATCAATTAGGTCATTTTCGTCCTCCCTAGGCATATTCTTGTCCAATTAGGGTTTTTAACCAATCTTGTGCATCCAATAAGTTTGTCTGTTTCATTGAATTAATATTTAGGTCATTTTCGTCCTCCCTAGGCATATTCTTGTCCAATTAGGTTTTTTAACGAATCTTGTGCATCCAATAGGTGTGTTTGTGTCATTGGATGATCAATTAGGTCATTTTCGTCCTCCGTAGGCTTATTCTTGTCCAATTAGGGTTTTTAACCAATCTTGTGCATCCAATAAGTTGAGTTGTGTCATTGGATGATCAATTAGGTCATTTTCGTCCTCCCTAAGCTTATTCTTGTCCAATTAGGGTTATTATCCAATCTTGTGCGTCCAATAGGTGTGTTTGTGTCATTGGATGATCAATTTGGTCATTTTCGTCCTCCCTAGGCTTATTCCTGTCCAATTAGGGTTTTTAACCAATCTTGTGCATCCAATAAGTTGAGTTGTGTCATTGGATTAACATTTAGGTCATTTTTGTCCTCCCTAGGCTTATTCTTGTCCAATTAGGGTTTTTAACCAATCTTGTGCATCCAATAAGTTCATTTGTGTCATTGGATAATCAATTAGGTCATTTTTGTCCTCCCTAGGCATATTCTTGTCGAATTAGGGTTTTTAACCAATCTTGTGCATCTAATAGGTGTGTTTGTGTCATTGGATGATCAATTAGGTCATTTTCGTCCTCCATAGGCTTATTCTTGTCCAATTAGGGTTTTTAACCGATCTTGTGCATCCAATAGGTGTGTTTGTGTCATTGGATGATCAATTAAGTCATTTTTGTCATGCCTAGGTATATTCTTGTCCAATTAGAGTTTTTAACCAATCTTGTGGATCCAATAGGTGTGTTTGTGTCATTGGATGATCAATTAGGTCATTTTCGTCCTCCCTTTGCATATTCTTGTCCAATTAGGGTTTTTAACCAATCTTGTGCTTCCAATAGGTGTGTTTGTGTCATTGGATGATCAATTAGGTCATTTTCGTCCTCGCTAGGCATATTCTTGTCCAATTAGGGTTTTTAACCAATCTTGTGCATCCAATAGGTGTGTTTGTGTCATTGGATGATCAATTAGGTCATTTTCGTCCTCCCTAGGCTTATTCTTGTCCAATTAGGGTTTTTAACCAATCTCGTGCATCCAATAAGTTCATTTGTGTCATTGGATTTACATTTAGGTCATTTTCGTCCTCCCTAGGCATATTCTTGTCCAATTAGGGTTTTTAACCAATCTTGTGCATCCAATAGGTGTGTTTGTGTCATTGGATGATCAATTAGGTCATTTTCGTCCTCCATAGGCTTATTCTTGTGCAATTAGGGTTTTTAACCAATCTTGTGCATCCAATAGGTGTGTTTGTGTCATTGGATGATCAATTAGGTCTTTTTCGTCCTCCATAGGCTTGTTCTTGTCCAATTAGGGTTTTTAACCAATCTTGTGCATCCAATAGGTGTATTTGTGTCATTGGATGATCAATTAGGTTATTTTCGTCCTCCCTAGGCTTATTCTTGTCCAATTCGAGTTTTTAACCAATCTTGTGCATCCAATAAGTTCATTTGTGTCATTGGATTAACATTTAGGTCATTTTCGTCCTCCCTAGGCATATTCTTGTCCAATTAGGGTTTTTAACAAATCTTGTGCATCCAATAGGTGTATTTGTGTCATTGGATGATCAATTAGGTTATTTTCGTCCTCCCTAGGCTTATTCTTGTCCAATTAGGGTTATTAACCAATCTTGTGCATCCAATAGGTGTGTTTGTGTCATTGGATGATCAATTAGGTCATTTTCGTCCTCCCTATGCATATTCTAGTCCAATTAGGGTTTTTAACCAATCTTGTGCATCCAATAAGTTTGTCTGTTTCATTGAATTAATATTTAGGTCATTTTCGTCCTCCCTAGGCATATTCTTGTCCAATTAGGTTTTTTAACGAATCTTGTGCATCCAATAGGTGTGTTTGTGTCATTGGATGATCAATTAGGTCATTTTCGTCCTCCGTAGGCTTATTCTTGTCCAATTAGGGTTTTAAACCAATCTTGTGCATCCAATAAGTTGAGTTGTGTCTTTGGATGATCAATTAGGTCATTTTCGTCCTCCCTAAGCTTATTCTTGTCCAATTAGGGTTATTAACCAATCTTGTGCGTCCAATAGGTGTGTTTGTGTCATTGGATGATCAATTTGGTCCTTTTCGTCCTCCCTAGGCTTATTCCTGTCCAATTAGGGTTTTTAACCAATCTTGTGCATCCAATAGGTGTATTTGTGTCATTGGATGATCAATTAGGTTATTTTCGTTCTCCCTAGGCTTATTGTTGTCCAATTAGAGTTTTTAACCAATCTTGTGCATCCAATAAGTTCATTTGTGTCATTGGATTAACATTTAGGTCATTTTCGTCCTCCCTAGGCATATTCTTGTCCAATTAGGGTTTTTAACCAATCTTGTGCATCCAATAGGTGTGTTTGTGTCATTGGATGATCAAATAGGTCATTTGCGTCCTCCATAGGCTTATTCTTGTGCAATTAGGGTTTTTAACCAATCTTGTGCATCCAATAGGTGTGTTTGTGTCATTG
>JBBPBR010002401.1:0-11463 GCA_037974775.1 Cicer pinnatifidum | reverse complement strand
AGGCTTATTCTTGTCCAATTAGGGTTTCTAACCAATCTTGTGCATCCAATAAGTTCATTTGTGTCATTCGATTAACATTTAGGTCATTTGCGTCCTCCCTAGGCTTATTCTTGTCCAATTAGGGTTTCTAACCAATCTTGTGCATCCAATAGGTGTGTTTGTGACATTGGATGAACATTTAGGTCATTTTCGTCCTCCCTAGGCTTATTCTTCTCAATTAGGGTTTTTAACCAATCTTGTGCATCCAATAAGTTCAATTGTGTCATTAGATGAACATTTAGGTCATTTTCGTCTTCCCTAGGCTTATTCTTGTCCAATTAGGGTTTTTAACCAATCTTGTGCATCCAATATGTTCATTTGTGTCATTGGATGAACATTTAGGTCATTTTCGTCCTCCCTAGGCTTATTCTTGTCTAATAAGGGTTTCTAAACAATCTTGTGCATCCAATAGGTGTGTTTGTGTCATTGGATGAACATTTAGGTCATTTTCGTCCTCCCTAGGCTTATTCTTGTCCAATTAGGGTTTCTAACCAATCTTGTGCTTCCAATAAGTTCATTTGTGTCATTGGATGAATAGTTAGGTCATTTTCGTCCTCCTTATACTTATTCTTGTCCAATTAGGGTTTTTAACCAATCTTGGGCATCCAATAGGTGTGTTTGTGTCAATGGATGAACATTTAGGTCATTTTCGTCCTCTCTATGCTTATTCTTGTCCAATTAGGGTTTTTAACCAATCTTGTGTATCCAATAAGTTCATTTGTGTCATTGGGTGAACATTTAGGTCATTTTCGTCCTCTCTTGGCTTATTCTTGTCCAATTAGGGTTTCTAACCAATCTTGTGCATCAAATAGGTGTGTTTTTGCCATTGGATGAACATTTAGGTCATTTTCGTCCTCCCTAGGCTTATTTTTGTCCAATTAGGGTTTTTAACCAATCTTGTGCATCCAATAAGTTCAATTGTGTCATTGTATGAACATTTAGATCATTTTCGTCCTCCCTATGCTTATTCTTGTCCAATTACGGTTTTTAAACAATCTTGTGCATCCAATAAGTTCATTTGTGTCATTGGATTAACATTTAGGTCATTTTCGTCCTCCCTAGGCTTATTCTTGTCCAATTAGGGTTTCTAACCAATCTTGTGCATCCAATAGGTGTGTTTGTGACATTGGATGAACATTTAGGTCATTTTCGTCCTCCCTGGGCTTATTCTTGTCCCATTAGGGTTTCTAACCAATCTTGTGCATCCAATAAGTTCATTTGTGTCATTCGATTAACATTTAGGTCATTTTCGTACTCCCTAGGCTTATTCTTGTCCAATTATGGTTTTTAACCAATCTTGTGCATCCAATAAGTTCATTTGTGTCATTGGATTAACATTTAGGTCATTTTCGTCCTCCCTAGGCTTATTCTTGTCCAATTAGGGTTTCTAACCAATCTTGTGCATCCAATAGGTGTGTTTGTGACATTGGATGAACATTTAGGTCATTTTCGTCCCCCCTAGGCTTATTCTTGTCCCATTAGGGTTTTTAACCAATCTTGTGCATCCAATAAGTTCAATTGTGTCATTGGATGAACATTTAGGTCATTTTCGTCTTCCCTAGGCTTATTCTTGTCCAATTAGGGTTTTTAACCAATCCTGTGCATCCAATATGTTCATTTCTGTCATTGGATGAACATTTAGGTCATTTTCGTCCTTCCTAGGCTTATTCTTGTCCAATTAGGGTTTCTAAACAATCTTGTGCATCCAATAGGTGTGTTTGTGTCATTGGATGAACATTTAGGTCATTTTCGTCCTCCCTAGGCTTATTCTTGTCCAATTAGGGTTTCTAACCAATCTTGTGCATCCAATAGGTGTGTTTGTGACATTGGATGAACATTTAGGTCATTTTCATCCTCCCTAGGCTTATTCTTGTCCAATTACGGTTTTTAACCAATCTTGTGCATCCAATATGTTCATTTGTGTCATTGGATGAACATTTAGGTCATTTTCGTCCTTCCTAAGCTTATTCTTGTCCAATTAGGGTTTCTAAACAATCTTGTGCATCCAATAGGTGTGTTTGTGTCATTGGATGAACATTTAGGTCATTTTCGTCCTCCCTAGGCTTATTCTTGTCCAATTAGGGTTTTTAACCAATCTTGTGCATCCAATAGGTGTGTTTGTGTCATTGGATGAACATTTAGGTCATTTTCGTCTTCCCTAGGCTTATTCTTGTCCAATTAGGGTTTTTAACCAATCTTGTGCATCCAATATGTTCATTTGTGTCATTGGATGAACATTTTTGTCATTTTCGTCCTCCCTAGGCTTATTCTTGTCCAATTAGGGTTTCTAAACAATCTTGTGCATCCAATAGGTGTGTTTGTGTCATTGGATGAACATTTAGGTCATTTTCGTCTTCCCTAGGCTTATTCTTGTCCAATTAGGGTTTTTAACCAATCTTGTGCATCCAATATGTTCATTTGTGTCATTGGATGAACATTTAGATCATTTTCGTCCTCCCTAGGCTTATTCTTGTCCAATTATGTTTTCTAAACAATCTTGTGCATCCAATAGGTGTGTTTGTGTCATTGGATGAACATTTAGGTCATTTTTGTCCTCCCTAGGCTTATTCTTGTCCAATTAGGGTTTTTAACCAATCTTGTGCATCCAATAAATTCATTTGTGTCATTGGATTAACATTTAGGTCATTTTCGTCCTCCCTAGGCTTATTCTTGTCCAATTAGGGTTTTTAACCAATCTTGTGCATCCAATAGGTGTGTTTGTGTCATTGGATGAACATTTAGGTCATTTTCGTCCTCCCTAGGCTTATTCTTGTCCAATTAGGGTTTCTAACCAATCTTGTGCATCCAATAAGTTCATTTGTGTCATTGGATGAATAGTTAGGTCATTTTCGTCCTCCTTGTGCTTATTCTTGTCCAATTAGGGTTTTTAACCAATCTTGTGCATCCAATAGGTGTGTTTGTGTCAATGGATGAACATTTAGGTCATTTTCGTCCTCCCTAGGCTTATTCTTGTCCAATTAGGGTTTTTAACCAATCTTGTGCTTCCAATAAGTTCATTTGTGTCATTCGATTAACATTTAGGTCATTTTCGTCCTCCCTAGGCTTATTCTTGTCCAATTAGGGTTTCTAACCAATCTTGTGCATCCAATAGGTGTGTTTGTGACATTGGATGAACATTTAGGTCATTTTCGTCCTCCCTAGGCTTATTCTTGTCCCATTAGGGTTTTTAACCAATCTTGTGCATCCAATAAGTTCAATTGTGTCATTAGATGAACATTTAGGTCCTTTTCGTCTTCCCTAGGCTTATTCTTGTCCAATTAGGGTTTTTAACCAATCTTGTGCATCCAATATGTTCATTTGTGTCATTGGATGAACATTTAGGTCATTTTCGTCCTCCCTAGGCTTATTCTTGTCCAATTAGGGTTTCTAAACAATCTTGTGCATCCAATAGGTGTGTTTGTGTCATTGGATGAACATTTAGGTCATTTTCGTCTTCCCTAGGCTTATTCTTGTCCAATTAGGGTTTTTACCAATCTTGTGCATCCAATATGTTCTTTTGTGTCATTGGATGAACATTTAGGTCATTTTCGTCCTCCCTAGGCTTATTCTTGTCCAATTATGTTTTCAAAACAATCTTGTGCATCCAATAGGTGTGTTTGTGTCATTGGATGAACATTTAGGTCATTTTCGTCCTCCCTAGGCTTATTCTTGTCCAATTAGGGTTTTTAACCAATCTTGTGCATCCAATAGGTGTGTTTGTGACATTGGATGACCATTTAGGTCATTTTCGTCCTCCCTAACCTTATTCTTGTCCCATTAGGGTTTTTAACCAATCTTGTGCATCCAATAAGTTCAATGGTGTCATTGGATGAACATTTAGGTCATTTTCGTCCTCCCTAGGCTTATTCTTGTCCAATTAGGGTTTTTAACCAATCTTGTGCGTCCAATATGTTCATTTGTGTCATTGGATGAATATTTAGGTCATTTTCGTCCTCCCAAGGCTTATTCTTGTCCAACTAGGGTTTCTATACAATCTTGTGCATCCAATAGGTGTGTTTGTGTCATTGGATGAACATTTAGGTCATTTTCGTCCTCCCTAGGCTTATTCTTGTCCAATTAGGGTTTTTAACCAATCTTGTGCATCCAATAGGTGTGTTTGTGACATTGGATGACCATTTAGGTCATTTTCGTCCTCCCTAACCTTATTCTTGTCCCATTAGGGTTTTTAACCAATCTTGTGCATCCAATAAGTTCAATGGTGTCATTGGATGAACATTTAGGTCATTTTCGTCCTCCCTAGGCTTATTCTTGTCCAATTAGGGTTTTTAACCAATCTTGTGCATCCAATATGTTCATTTGTGTCATTGGATGAACATTTAGGTCATTTTCGTCCTCCCAAGGCTTATTCTTGTCCAATTAGGGTTTCTATACAATCTTGTGCATCCAATAGGTGTGTTTGTGTCATTGGATGAACATTTAGGTCATTTTCGTCCTCCCTAGTCTTATTCTTGTCCAATTAGGGTTTTAAGCAATCTTGTGCATCCAATAAGTTCATTTGTGTCATTGGATGAATATTTAGGTCATTTTCATCCTCCCTAGGCATATTCTTGTCCAATTAGGGTTTCTAACCAATCTTGTGCATCCAATAGGTGTGTTTGTGTCATTGGATGAACATTTAGGTCATTTTCGTCCTCCCTAGTCTTATTCTTGTCCAATTAGGGTTTTAAGCAATCTTGTGCATCCAATAAGTTCATTTGTGTCATTGGATAAATAGTTAGGTCATTTTCGTCCTCCCTAGGCTTATTCTTGTCAAATTAGGGTTTCTAACCAATCTTGTGCATCCAATTGGTGTGTTTGTGTCATTGGATGAATATTTAGGTTATTTTCGTCCTCCCTAGTCTTATTCTTGTCCAATTAGGGTTTTAAGCAATCTTGTGCATCCAATAAGTTCATTTGTGTCATTGGATGAATAGTTAGGTCATTTTCGTCCTCCCTAGGCTTATTCTTGTCAAATTAGGGTTTCTAACCAATCGTGTGCATCCAATAGGTGTGTTTGTGTCATTGGATGAACATTTAGGTCATTTTCGTCCTCCCTAGGCTTATTCTTGTCCAATTATGGTTTTTAACCAATCTTGTGCATCCAATAGGTGTGTTTGTGTCATTGGATGAACATTTAGGTCATTTTCGTCCTCCCTAGGCTTATTCTTGTCCAATTAGGGTTTTTAACCAATCTTGTGCATCCAATAGGTGTGTTTGTTTCATTGGATGAACATTTAGGTCATTTTCGTCCTCCCTAGGCTTATTCTTGTCCAATTAGGGTTTTTAACCAATATTGTGCATCCAATAAGTTCATTTGTGTCATTGGATGAACAATTAGGTCATTTTCGTCCACCCCAAGCTAATTCTTGTCCAATTAGGGTTTTTAACCAATCTTATGCATCCAATAAGTTCATTTGTGTCATTAGATGAACATTTAGGTCATTTTCGTCCTCCCTAGGCTTATTCTTGTCCAATTAGGGTTTCTAACCAATCTTGTGCATCCAACAGGTGTGTTTGTGTCATTGGATGAACATTTAGGTCATTTTCGTCCTCCCTAGGCTTATTCTTGTCCAATTAGGGTTTTTAACCAATCTTGTGCATCCAATAAGTTCATTTGTGTCATTGGATTAACATTTAGGTCATTTTCATCCTCCCTAGGCTTATTCTTGTCCAATTATGGTTTCTAACCAATCTTGGGCATCCAATAGGTGTGTTTGTGTCATTGGATTAACATTTAGGTCATTTTCGTCCTCCCTAGGCTTATTCTTGTCCAATTAGGGTTTTTAACCAATCTTGTGCATCCAATAAGTTCAACTGTGTCATTGGATGAACATTTTGATCATTTTCGTCCTATTTAGGCTTATTCTTGTCCAATTACGGTTTTTAACCAATCTTGTGCATCCAATAAGTTCATTTGTGTCATTGGATTAACATTTAGGTCATTTTCGTCCTCCCTAGGCTTATTCTTGTCCAATTAGGGTTTCTAACCAATCTTGTGCAACCAATAGGTGTGTTTGTGACATTGGATGAACATTTAGGTCATTTTCGTCCTCCCTAGGCTTATTCTTGTCCCATTAGGGTTTTTAACCAATCTTGTGCATCCAATAAGTTCAATTGTGTCATTGGATGAACATTTAGGTCATTTTCGTCTTCCCTAGAGTTATTCTTGTCCAATTAGGGTTTTTAACCAATCTTGTGCATCCAATATGTTCATTTCTGTCATTGGATGAACATTTAGGTCATTTTCGTCCTTCCTAGGCTTATTCTTGTCCAATTAGGGTTTCTAAACAATCTTGTGCATCCAATAGGTGTGTTTGTGTCATTGGATGAACATTTAGGTCATTTTCGTCCTTCCTAGGCTTATTCTTGTCCAATTACGGTTTTTAAGCAATCTTTTGCATCCAATAAGTTCATTTGTGTCATTGGATTAACATTTAGGTCATTTTCGTCCTCCCTAGGCTTATTCTTGTCCAATTAGGGTTTCTAACCAATCATGTGCATCCAATAGGTGTGTTTGTGTCATTGGATGAACATTTAGGTCATTTTCGTCCTCCCTAGGCTTATTCTTGTCCAATTAGGGTTTCTAACCAATCTTGTGCATCCAATAAGTTCATTTGTGTCATTCGATTAACATTTAGGTCATTTTCGTCCTCCCTAGGCTTATTCTTGTCCAATTAGGGTTTCTAAACAATCTTGTGCATCCAATAGGTGTGTTTGTGTCATTGGATGAACATTTAGGTCATTTTCGTCCTCCCTAGGCTTATTCTTGTCCAATTAGGGTTTTTAACCAATCTTGTGCATCCAATAGGTGTGTTTGTGTCGTTGGGTGAACATTTAGGTCATTTTCGTCCTCCCTAGGCTTATTCTTGTCCAATTAGGGTTTTTAACCAATCTTGTGCATCCAATAGGTGTGTTTGTGTCATTGGATGAACATTTAGGTCATTTTCGTCCTCCCTAATCTTATTCTTGTCCAATTAGGGTTTTAAGCAATCTTGTGCATCCAATAAGTTCATTTGTGTCATTGGATGAACATTTAGGTCATTTTTCGTCCTCCCTAGGCTTATTCTTGTCCAATTAGGGTTTTTAACCAATCTTGTGCATCCAATAGGTGTGTTTGTGTCATTGGATGATCAATTAGGTCATTTTCGTCCTCCCTAGGCTTATTCTTGTCCAATTAGGGTTTTTAACCAATCTCGTGCATCCAATAGGTGTGTTTGTGTCATTGGATGATCAATTAGGTCATTTTCGTCCTCCCTAAGCTTATTCTTGCCCAATTAGGGTTTTTATCCAATCTTGTGCATCCAATAAGTTCATTTGTGTCATTGGATTAACATTTAGGTCATTTTCGTCCTCCCTAGGCATATTCTTGTCCAATTAGGGTTTTTAACCAATCTTGTGCATCCAATAGGTGTGTTTGTGTCATTGGATGATCAATTAGGTTATTTTGGTCGTACCTAGGCTTATTCTTGTCCAATTTGGGTTTTTAACCAATCTTGTGCATCCAATAGGTGTGTTTGTGTCATTGGATGATCAATTAGGTCATTTTCGTCCTCCCTAGGCATATTCTTGTCCAATTAGGGTTTTTAACCAATCTTGTGCATCCAATAAGTTGAGTTGTGTCCTTGGATTAACATTTAGGTCATTTTCGTCCTGCCTAGGCTTATTCTTGTCCAATTAGGGTTTTTAACCAATCTTGTGCATCCAATAGGTGTGTTTGTGTCATTGGATGATCAATTAGGTCATTTTCGTCCTCCCTAGGCTTATTCTTGTGCAATTAGGGTTTTTAACCAATCTTGTGCATCCAATAAGTTCATTTGTGTCATTGGATTAACATTTAGGTCATTTTCGTCCTCCCTAGGCATATTCTTGTCCAATTAGGGTTTTTAACCAATCTTGTGCATCCAATAGGTGTGTTTGTGTCATTGGATGATCAATTAGGTCATTTTCGTCTTCCCTAAGCTTATTAGTGTCCAATTAGGATTTTTAACCAATCTTGTGCATCCAATAACTTTGTTTGTGTCATTGAATTAATATTTAGGTCATTTTCATCCTCCCTAGGCATATTCTTGTCCAATTAGGGTTTTTAACCAATCTTGTGCATCCAATAGGTGTGTTTGTGTCATTTGATGATCAATTAGGTCATTTTCGTCCTCCCTAGGCTTATTCTTGTCCAGTTAGGGTTTATATCCAATCTTGTGCATCCAATAAGTTCATTTGTGTCATTGGATTAACATTTAGGTCATTTTCGTCCTCCCTAGGCATATTCTTGTCCAATTAGGGTTTTTAACCAATCTTGTGCATCCAATAGGTGTGTTTGTGTCATTGGATGATCAATTAGGTCATTTTCGTCCTCCCTAGGCTTATTCTTGTCCAATTAGGGTTTTTAACCAATCTTGTGCCTCCAATAAGTGTGTTTGTGTCATTGGATGATCAATTAGGTCATTTTCGTCCTTCCTAGGCATATTCTTGTCCAATTAGGGTTTTTAACCAGTCTTGTGCATCCAATCGGTGTGTTTGTGTCATAGAATGATCAATTAGGTCATTTTCGTCCTCCCAAGGCTTATTCATGTCCAATTAGGGTTTTTAACCAATCTTGTGCATCCAATAAGTTCATTTGTGTCATTGGATTAACATTTAGGTCATTTTCGTCCTCCCTAGGCATATTCTTGTCCAATTAGGGTTTTTAACCAATCTTGTGCATCCAATAGGTGTGTTTGTGTCATAGGATGATCAATTGGGTCATTTTCGTGCTCCCTAGGCTTATTCTTTTCCAATTAGGGTTTTTAACCAATCTTGTGCATCCAATAAGTTCATTTGTGTTATTGGATGATCAATTAGGTCATTTTCGTCCTCCCTAGGCTTATTCTTGTCCAATTAGGGTTTTTAACCAATCTTGTGCATCCAATAAGTTGAGTTGTGTCATTGGATTAACATTTAGGTCATTTTCGTCCTCCCTAGGCTTATTCTTGTCCAATTAGGGTTTTTAACCAATCTTGTGCATCCAATAAGTTCATTTGTGTCATTCGATTAACATTTAGGTCATTTTCGTCCTCCCTAGGCTTATTCTTGTCCAATTAGGGTTTCTAACCAATCTTGTGCATCCAATAGGTGTGTTTGTGACATTGGATGAACATTTAGGTCATTTTCGCCCTCCCTAGGCTTATTCTTATCCCATTAGGGTTTTTAACCAATCTTGTGTATCCAATAAGTTCATTTGTGTCATTGGGTGAACATTTAGGTCATTTTCATCCTCCCTTGGCATATTCTTGTCCAATTAGGGTTTCTAACCAATCTTGTGCATCAAATAGGTGTGTTTGTGTCATTGGATGAACATTTAGGTCATTTCCGTGCTCCCTAGGCTTATTTTTGTCCAATTAGGGTTTTTAACCAATCTTGTGCATCCAATAAGTTCAATTGTGTCATTGTATGAACATTTAGATCATTTTCGTCCTCCCTATGCTTATTCTTGTCCAATTACGGTTTTTAAACAATCTTGTGCATCCAATAAGTTCATTTGTGTCATTGGATTAACATTTAGGTCATTTTCGTCCTCCCTAGGCTTATTCTTGTCCAATTAGGGTTTCTAACCAATCTAGTGCATCCAATAGGTGTGTTTGTGACATTGGATGAACATTTAGGTCATTTTCGTCCTCCCTAGGCTTATTCTTGTCCCATTAGGGTTTTTAACCAATCTTGTGCATCCAATAAGTTCAATTGTGTCATTGGATGAACATTTAGGTCATTTTCGTCTTCCCTAGGCTTATTCTTGTCCAATTAGGGTTTTTAACCAATCTTGTGCATCCAATATGTTCATTTCTGTCATTGGATGAACATTTAGGTCATTTTCGTCCTTCCTAGGCTTATTCTTGTCCAATTAGGGTTTCTAAACAATCTTGTGCATCCAATAGGTGTGTTTGTGTCATTGGATGAACATTTAGGTCATTTTCGTCCTCCCTAGGCTTATTCTTGTCCAATTAGGGTTTCTAACCAATCTTGTGCATCCAATAAGTTCATTTGTGTCATTCGATTAACATTTAGGTCATTTTCGTACTCCCTAGGCTTATTCTTGTCCAATTATGGTTTTTAACCAATCTTGTGCATCCAATAAGTTCATTTGTGTCATTGGATTAACATTTAGGTCATTTTCGTCCTCCCTAGGCTTATTCTTGTCCAATTAGGGTTTCTAACCAATCTTGTGCATCCAATAGGTGTGTTTGTGACATTGGATGAACATTTAGGTCATTTTCGTCCTCCCTAGTCTTATTCTTGTCCCGTTAGGGTTTTTAACCAAACTTGTGCATCCAATAAGTTCAATTGTGTCATTGGATGAACATTTAGGTCATTTTCGTCCTCCCTAGGCTTATTCTTGTCCAATTACGGTTTTTAACCAATCTTGTGCATCCAATAAGTTCATTTGTGTCATTGGATTAACATTTTGGTCATTTTCGTCCTCCGTAGGCTTATTCTTGTCCAATTAGGGTTTCTAACCAATCTTGTGCATCCAATAGGTGTGTTTGTGACATTGGATGAACATTTAGGTCATTTTCGTCCTCCCTAGGCTTATTCTTGTCCCATTAGGGTTTTTAACCAATCTTTTGCATCCAATAAGTTCAATTGTGTCATTGGATGAACATTTAGGTCATTTTCGTCTTCCCTAGAGTTATTCTTGTCCAATTAGGGTTTTTAACCAATCTTGTGCATCCAATATGTTCATTTCTGTCATTGGATGAACATTTAGGTCATTTTCGTCCTTCCTAGGCTTATTCTTGTCCAATTAGGGTTTCTAAACAATCTTGTGCATCCAATAGGTGTGTTTGTGTCATTGGATGAACATTTAGGTCATTTTCGTCTTCCCTAGGCTTATTCTTGTCCAATTATGGTTTCTAAACAATCTTGTGAATCCAATAGGTGTGTTTGTGTCATTGGATGAACATTTAGGTCATTTTCGTCCTCCCTAGGCTTATTCTTGTCCAATTAGGGTTTCTAACCAATCTTGTGCATCCAATAAGTTCATTTGTGTCATTCGATTAACATTTAGGTCATTTTCCTCCTCCCTAGGCTTATTCTTGTCCAATTACGGTTTTTAACCAATCTTGTGCATCCAATAAGTTCATTTGTGTCATTGGATTAACATTTAGGTCATTTTCGTCCTCCCTAGGCTTATTCTTGTCCAATTAGGGTTTCTAACCAATCTTGTGCATCCAATAGGTGTGTTTGTGACATTGGATGAACATTTAGGTCATTTTCGTCCTCCCTAGTCTTATTCTTGTCCCGTTAGGGTTTTTAACCAAACTTGTGCATCCAATAAGTTCAATTGTGTCATTGGATGAACATTTAGGTCATTTTCGTCCTCCCTAGGCTTATTCTTGTCCAATTACGGTTTTTAACCAATCTTGTGCATCCAATAAGTTCATTTGTGTCATT
>JBBPBR010002399.1:0-11471 GCA_037974775.1 Cicer pinnatifidum | reverse complement strand
ATAGGTGTGTTTGTGTCATTGGATGATCAATTAGGTCATTTTCGTCCTCCCTAGGCTTATTCTTGTCCAATTAGGGTTTTTAACCAATCTTGTGCATCCAATAGGTGTGTTTGTGTCATTGGATGATCAATTTGGTCATTTTTGGCCTCCCTAGGCTTATTCTTGTCCAATTAGGGTTTTTAACCAATCTTGTGCATCCAATAGGTGTGTTTGTGTCATTGGATGATCAATTAGGTCATTTTCGTCCTCCCTAGACTTATTCTTGTCCAATTATGGTTTTTAACAAATCTTGTGCATCCAATAAGTTCATTTGTGTCGTTGGATGATCAATTAGGTCATTTTCGTCCTCCCTAGGCATATTCTAGTCCAACTATGGTTTTTAACCAATCTTGTGCATCCCATAGGTGTGTTTGTGTCATTGGATGATCAATTAGGTCATTTTCGTCCTCCCTAGGCTTATTCTTGTCCAATTAGGGGTTTTAACCAATCTTGTGCATCCAATAGGTGTGTTTGTGTCATTGCATGATCAATTAGGTCATTTTCGTCCTCCCTAGGCTTATTCTTGTCCAATTAGAGTTTTTAACCAATCTTGTGCATCCAATAGGTGTGTTTGTGTCATTGGATGATCAATTAGGTCATTTTTCTCCTCCCTAGGCTTATTCTTGTCCAATTAGGGTTTTTAACCAATCTTGTGCATCCAATAAGTTCATTTGTGTCATTGGATGATCAATTAGGTCATTTTCGTCCTCCCTAGGCATATTCTTGTCCAACTAGGGTTTTTAACCAATCTTGTGCATCCAATAGGTGTGTTTGTGTCTATGGATGATCAATTAGGTCATTTTCGTCCTCCCTAGGCTTATTCTTGTCCAATTAGGGTTTTTAACCAATCTTGTGCATCCAATAGGTGTGTTTGTGTCATTGGATGATCAATTAGGTCATTTTCGTCCTCCCTAGGCTTATTCTTGTCCAATTAGGGTTTTTAACCAATCTTGTGCATCCAATAAGTTCATTTGTGTCATTGGATGATCAATTAGGTCATTTTCGTCCTCCCTAGGCATATTCTTGTCCAACTAGGGTTTTAAATCAATCTTGTGCATCCAATAGGTGTGTTTGTGTCATTGGATGATCAATTAGGTCATTTTCGTCCTCCCTAGGCTTATTCTTGTCCAATTAGGGTTTTTAACCAATCTTGTGCATCCAATAGGTGTGTTTGTGTCATTGGATGATCAATTAGGTCATTCTCGTCCTCCCGTGGCTTATTCTTGTCAAACTAGGGTTTTTAATCAATCTTGTGCATCCAATAGGTGTGTTTGTGTCATTGGATGATCAATTAGGTCATTTTCATCCTCCCTAGGCTTATTCTTGTCCAATTAGGGTTTTTAACCAATCTTGTGCATCCAATAGGTGTGTTTGTGTCATTGGATGATCAATTAGGTCATTTTCGCCCTCCCTAGGCTTATTCTTGTCCAATTAGGGTTTTTAACCAATCTTGTGCATCCAATAAGTTCATTTGTGTCATTGGATTAATAGTTAGGTCATTTTCGTCCTCCCTAGGCATATTCTTGTCCAATTAGGGTTTTTAACCAATCTTGTGCTTCCAATAGGTGTGTTTGTGTCATTGGATGATCAATTAGGTCATTTTCGTCCTCCCTAGGCATATTCTTGTCCAAGTAGGGTTTTTAACCAATCTTGTGCATCCAATAACTTTGTTTGTGTCATTGAATTAATATTTAGGTCATTTTCGTCCTCCCTAGGCATATTCTTGTCCAATTAGGGTTTTTAACCAATCTTGTGCATCCAATAGGTGTGTTTGTGTCATTGGATGATCAATTAAGTCATTTTCGTCTTCCCTAAGCTTATTCTTATCCAATTAGGATTTTTAACCAATCTTGTGCATCCAATAACTTTGTTTGTGTCATTGAATTAATATTTAGGTCATTTTCATCCTCCCTAGGCATATTCTTGTTTAATTAGGGTTTTTAACCAATCTTGTGCATCCAATAGGTGTGTTTGTGTCATTGGATGATCAATTAGGTCATTTTCGTCCTCCCTAGGCTTATTCTTGTCCAATTAGGGTTTTTAACCAATCTTGTGCATCCAATAAGTTTGTTTATGTCATTGAATTAATATTTAGGTCATTTTCGTCCACCCTAGGCATATTCTGGTCCAATTAGGGTTTTTAACCAATCTTGTGCATCCAATAGGTGTGTTTGTGTCATTGGATGATCAATTAGGTCATTTTCATCCTCCCTAGGCTTATTCTTGTCCAATTAGGGTTTTTAACCAATCTTGTGCATCCAATAGGTGTGTTTGTGTCATTGGATGATCAATTAGGTCATTTTCGTCCTCCCTTGGCTTATTCTTGTCCAATTAGGGTTTTTAACCAATCTTGTGCATGCAATAAGTTCATTTGTGTCATTGGATGATCAATTAGGGCATTTTCGTCCTCCCTAGGCTTATTCTTGTCCAATTAGGGTTTTTAACCAATCTTGTGCATCCAATAAGTTCATTTGTGTCATTGGATGATCAATTAGGTCATTTTCGTCCTCCCTAGGCATATTCTTGTCCAACTAGGGTTTTAAACCAATCTTGTGCATCTAATAGGCGTATTTGTGTCATTGGATGATCAATTAGGTCATTTTCGTCCTCCCTAGGCTTATTCTTGTCCAATTAGGGTTTTTAACCAATCTTGTGCATCCAATAGGTGTGTTTGTGTCATTGGATGATCAATTAGGTCATTTTCGTCCTCCCTATGCTTATTCTATCCAATAAGTTCATTTGTGTCATTGGATGATCAATTAGGTCATTTTCGTCCTCCCTAGGCATATTCTTGTCCAACTAGGGTTTTTAACCAATCTTGTGCATCCAATAAGTTCATTTGTGTCATTGGATGATCAATTAGGTCATTTTCGTCCTCCCTAGGCATATTCTTGTCCAACTAGGGTTTTTAACCAATCGTGTGCATCCAATAGGTGTGTTTGTGTCATTGGATGATCAATTAGGTCATTTTCGTCCTCCCTAGGCATATTCTTGTCCAACTAGGGTTTTTAACCAATCTTGTGCATCCAATAGGTGTGTTTGTGTCATTGGATGATCAATTAGGTCATTTTTGTCCTCCCTAGACATATTCTTGTCCAACTAGGGTTTTTAACCAATCTTGTGCATCCAATAGGTGTGTTTGTGTCATTGGATGATCAATTAGGTCATTTTCATCCTCCCTAGGCTTATTCTTGTCCAATTAGGGTTTTTAACCAATCTTGTGCATCCAATAGGTGTGTTTGTGTCATTGGATGATCAATTAGGTCATTTTCGTCCTCCCTAGGCTTATTCTTGTCCAATTAGGGTTTTTAACCAATCTTGTGCATCCAATAAATTGAGTTGTTTCAATGGATTAACATTTAGGTCATTTTCGTCCTCCCTAGGCTTATTCTTGTCCAATTAGGGTTTTTAACCAATCTTGTGCATCCAATAAGTTCATTTGTGTCATTGGATTAACATTTAGGTCATTTTCGTCCTCCCTAGGCATATTCTTGTCCAATTGGAGTTTTAGACCAATCTTGTGCATACAATAGGTGTGTTTGTGTCATTGGATGATCAATTCGGTTATTTTCGTCCTCCCTAGGCTTATTCTTGTCCAATTAGGGTTTTTAACTAATCTTGTGCATCCAATAAGTTCATTTGTGTCATTGGATGATCAATTAGGTCATTTTCGTCCTCCCTAGGCATATTCTTGTCCAATTAGAGTTTTTTAACCAATCTTGTGCATCCAATAGGTGTGTTTGTGTCATTGGATTATCAATTAGGTCATTTTCGTCCTCCCTAGGCTTATTCTTGTCCAATTAGGGTTTTTAACCAATCTTGTGCATCCAAAAAGTTGAGTTGTGTCATTGGATTAACATTTAGGTCATTTTCGTCCTCCCTAGGCATATTCTTGTCCAATTAGGGTTTTTAACCAATCTTGTGCATCCAATAGGTGTGTTTGTGTCATTGGATGATCAATTAGGTTATTTTCGTCCTACCTATGCTTATTCTTGTCCAATTAGGGTTTTTAACCAATCTTGTGCATCCAATAAGTTGAGTTGTGTCATTGGATTAACATTTAGGTCATTTTCGTCCTCCCTAGGCTTATTCTTGTCCAATTAGGGTTTTTATCCAATCTTGTGCATCCAATAGGTGTGTTTGTGTCATTGGATGATCAATTAGGTCATTTTCGTCCTCCCTAGGCTTATTCTTGCACAATTAGGGTTTTTAACCAATCTTGTGCATCCAATAAGTTGAGTTGTGTCATTGGATTAGCATTTAGGTCATTTTCGTCCTCCCTAGGCTTATTCTTGTCCAATTAGGATTTTTAACCAATCTTGTGCATCCCATAAGTTCATTGGTGTCAGTGGATTAACATTTAGGTCATTTTCGTCCTCCCTAGGCATATTCTTGTCCAATTAAGGTTTTTAACCAATCTTGTGCATCCAATAGGTGTGTTTGTGTCCTTGGATGATGAATTAGGTTATTTTCGTCCTCCCTAGGCTTATTCTTGTCCAATTAGGGTTTTTTACCAATCTTGTGCATCCAATAAGTTCATTTGTGTCATTGGATGATCAATTAGGTCATTTTCGTCCTCCCTAGGCATATTCTTGTCCAACTAGGGTTTTTTACCAATCTTGTGCATCCAATAAGTTCATTTGTGTCATTGGATGATCAATTAGGTCATTTTCGTCCTCCCTAGGCATATTCTTGTCCAACTAGGGTTTTTAACCAATCTTGTGCATCCAATAGGTGTGTTTGTGTCATTGGATGATCAATTAGGTCATTTTCGTCGTCCCTAGGCTTATTCTTGTCCAATTAGGGTTTTTAACCAATCTTGTGCATCCAATAGGTGTGTTTGTGTCATTGGATGATCAATTAGGTCATTTTCGTCCCCCCTAGGCATATTCTTGTCCAACTAGGGTTTTTAACCAATCTTGTGCATCCAATAGGTGTGTTTGTGTCATTGGATTAGCATTTAGGTCATTTTCATCCTCCCTAGGCTTATTCTTGTCCAATTAGGATTTTTAACCAATCTTGTGCATCCCATAAGTTCGTTTGTGTCATTGGATTAACATTTAGGTCATTTTCGTCCTCCCTAGGCATATTCTTGTCCAATTATGGTTTTTAACCAATCTTGTGCATCAATTAGGTGTGTTTGTGTCATTGGATGATCAATTAGGTTATTTTCGTCCTCCCTAGGCTTATTCTTGTCCAATTAGGGTTTTTAACCAATCTTGTGCATCCAATAAGTTGAGTTGTGTCATTGGATTAACATTTAGGTCATTTTCGTCCTCCCTAGGCATATTCTTGTCCAATTAGGGTTTTTAACCAATCTTGTGCATCCAATAGGTGTGTTTGTGTCATTGGATGATCAATTAGGTCATTTTCGTTCTCCCTAGGCTTATTCTTGTCCAATTAGGGTTTTTAACCAATCTTGTGCATCCAATAAGTTCATTTGTGTCATTGGATGATCAATTAGGTCATTTTCGTCCTCCCTAGGCATATTCTTGTCCAACTTTGGTTTTTAACCAATCTTGTGCATCCAATAGGTGTGTTTGTGTCATTGGATGATCAATTAGGTCATTTTCGTTCTCCCTAGGCTTATTCTTGTCCAATTAGGGTTTTTAACCAATCTTGTGCATCCAATAAGTTCATTTGTGTCATTGGATGATCAATTAGGTCATTTTCGTCCTCCCTAGGCTTATTCTTGTCCAATTAAGGTTTTTAACCAATCTTGTGCATCCAATAGGTGTCTTTGTGTCCTTGGATGATCAATTAGGTCATTTTCGTTCTCCCTAGGCTTATTCTTGTCCAATTAGGGTTTTTTACCAATCTTGTGCATCCAATAGGTGTGTTTGTGTCATTGGATGATCAATTAGGTCATTTTTGTCCTCCCTAGGCTTATTCTTGTCCAATTAGGGTTTTTAACCAATCTTGTGCATCCAATAGGTGTGTTTGTGTCATTGGATGATCAATTTGGTCATTTTCGGCCTCCCTAGGCTTATTCTTGTCCAATTAGGGTTTTTAACCAATCTTGTGCATCCAATAGGTGTGTTTGTGTCATTGGATGATCAATTAGGTCATTTTCGTCCTCCCTAGGCTTATTCTTGTCCAATTAGGGTTTTTAACCAATCTTGTGCATCCAATAAGTTCATTTGTGTCATTGGATGATCAATTAGGTCATTTTCGTCCTCCCTAGGCATATTCTTGTACAACTAGGGTTTTAAACCAATCTTGTGCATCCAATAAGTTTATTTGTGTCATTGGATGATCAATTAGGTCATTTTCGTCCTCCCTAGGCATATTCTTGTCCAACTAGGGTTTTTAACCAATCTTGTGCATCCAATAGGTGTGTTTGTGTCATTGAATGATCAATTAGGTCATTTTCGTCCTCCCCGGGCTTATTCTTGTCCAATTAGGGTTTTTAACCAATCTTGTGCATCCAATAGGTGTGTTTGTGTCATTGGATGATCAATTAGGTCATTTTCGTCCTCCCTAGGCTTATTCTTGTCCAATTAGGGTTTTTAACCAATCTTGTGCATCCAATAAGTTCATTTGTGTCATTGGATGATCAATTAGGTCATTTTCGTCCTCCCTAGGCATATTCTTGTACAACTAGTGTTTTTAACCAATCTTGTGCATCCAATAAGTTCATTTGTGTCATTGGATGACCAATTAGGTCATTTTCGTCCTCCCTATGCTTATTCTTGTCCAATTAGGGTTTTTAATCAATCTTGTGCATCCAATAGGTGTGTTTGTGTCATTGGATGATCAATTAGGTCATTTTTGTCCTCCCTAGGCTTATTCTTGTCCAATTAGGGTTTTTAACCAATCTTGTGCATCCAATAGGTGTGTTTGTGTCATTGGATGATCAATTAGGTCATTTTCGTCCTCCCTAGGCTTATTCTTGTCCAATTAGGGTTTTTAACCAATCTTGTGCATCCAATAAGTTCATTTGTGTCATTGGATGATCCATTAGGTCATTTTCGTTCTCCCTAGGCTTATTCTTGTCCAATTAGGGTTTTTAGCCAATCTTGTGCATCCAATAAGTTTGTTTGTGTCATTCATTTAATATTTAGGTCGTTTTCGTCCTCCCTAGGCATATTCTTGCCCAATTAGGGTTTTTAACCAATCCTGTGCATCCAATAGGTGTGTTTGTATCATTGGATGATCAATTAGGTCATTTTCGTCCTCCCTAGGCTTATTCTTGTCCAATTAGGGTTTTTAACCAATGTTGTGCATCCAATATGTTTGTTTGTGTCATTGAATTAAAATTTAGGTCATTTTCGTCCTTCCTAGGCATCATCTTTTCCAATTAGGGTTTTTAACCAATATTGTGCATCCAATAGGTGTGTTTGTGTCATTGGATGATCAATTAGGTCATTTTCGTCCTCCCTAGGCATATTCTTGTCCAATTAGGGTTTTTAACCAATCTTGTGCTTCCAATAGGTGTGTTTGTGACATTGGATGATCAATTAGGTCATTTTCGTCCTCCCTAGGCTTATTCTTGTCCAATTAGGGTTTTTAACCAATCTTGTGCATCCAATAAGTTTGTTTATGTCATTGAATTAATATTTAGGTCAATTTCGTCCTCCCTAGGCATATTCTTGTCCAATTAGGGTTTTTAACCAATCTTGTGCATCCAATAGGTGTGTTTGTGTCATTGGATGATCAATTAGGTCATTTTCGTCCTCCCTAGGCTTATTCTTGTCCAATTAGGGTTTTTAACCAATCTTGTGCATCCAATAAGTTCATTTGTGTCATTGGATGATCAATTAGGTCATTTTCGTCCTCCCTAGGCATATTCTTGTCCAGTTAGGGTTTTTAACCAATCTTGTGCATCCAATAGGTGGGTTTGTGTCATTGGATGATCAATTAGGTCATTTTCGTCCTCCCTAGGCTTATTCTTGTCCAATTAGGGTTTTTAACCAATCTTGTGCATCCAATAAGTTGAGTTGTGTCATTGGATGATCAATTAGGTCATTTTCGTCCTCCCTAGGCATGTTCTTGTCCAATTAGGGTTTTTAACCAATCTTGTGCATCCAATAGGTGTGTTTGTGTCATTGGATGATCAATTAGGTCATTTTCGTCCTCCCTAGGCTTATTCTTGTCCAATTAGGGTTTTTAACCAATCTTGTGCATCCAATAAGTTCATTTGTGTCATTGGATGATCAATTAGGTCATTTTCGTCCTCCCTATGCATATTCTTGTCCAACTAGGGTTTTAAACCAATCTAGTGCATCCAATAGGTGTGTTTGTGTCATTGGATGATCAATTAGGTCATTTTCGTCCTCCCTAGGCTTATTCTTGTCCAATTAGGGTTTTTAACCAATCTTGTGCATCCAATAGGTGTGTTTGTGTCATTGGATGATCAATTAGGTCATTTTCGTCCTCCCTAGGCGTATTCTTGTCCAATTAGGGTTTTTAACCAATCTTCTACATCCAATAGGTGTGTTTGTGTCATTGGATGATCAATTAGGTCATTTTCGTCCTCCCTAGGCTTATTCTTGTCCAATTAGGGTTTTTAACCAATCTTGTGCATCCAATAAGTTCATTTGTGTCATTGGATGATCAATTAGGTCATTGTCGTCCTCCCTAGGTATATTCTTGTCCAACTAGGGTTTTTAACCAATCTTGTGCATCCAATAGATGTGTTTCTATCTTTGGATGATCAATTAGGTCATTTCCGTCCTCCCTAGGCTTATTCTTGTCCAATTAGGGTTTTGAACGAATCTTGTGCATCCAATAGGTGTGTTTGTGTCATTGGATGATCAATTAGGTCATTTTCGTCCTCCCTAGGCTTATTCTTGTCCAATTAGGGTTTTTAACCAATCTTGTGCATCCAATAAGTTCATTTGTGTCATTGGATGATCAATTATGTCATTTTCGTCCTCCCTAGGCATATTCTTGTCCAACTAGGGTTTTTAACCAATCTTGTGCTTCCAACAGGTATGTTTGTGTCATTGGATGATCAATTAGGTCATTTTCGTCCTTCCTAGGCTTATTCTTGTCCAATTAGGGTTTTTAACCAATCTTGTGCATCCAATAAGTTCATTTGTGTCATTGGATTAACATTTAGGTCATTTTCGTCCTCCCTAGGCATATTCTTGTCCAATTAGGGTTTTTAACCAATCTTGTGCATCCAATAGGTGTGTTTGTGTCATTGGATGATCAATTAGGTCATTTTCGTCCTCCCTAGGCTTATTCTTGTCCAATTAGGGTTTTTAACCAATCTTGTGCATCCAATAACTTTGTTTGTGTGATTGAATTAATATTTAGGTCATTTTCATCGTCCCTAGGCATATTCTTGTCCAATTAGGGTTTTTAACCAATCTTGTGCATCCAATAGGTGTGTTTGTGTCATTGGATGATCAATTAGGTCATTTTCATCCTCCCTAGGCTTATTCTTGTCCAATTAGGGTTTTTAACCAATCTTGTGCATCCAATAGGTGTGTTTGTGTCATTGGATTATCAATTAGGTCATTTTCGACCTCCCTAGGCATATTCTTGTCCAATTAGGGTTTTTAACCAATCTTGTGCATCCAATAGGTGTGTTTGTGTCATTGGATGATCAATTAGGTCATTTTCGTCCTCCCTAGGCTTATTCTTGTCCAATTAGGGTTTTTAATCAATCTTGTGCATCCAATAAGTTGAGTTGTGTCATTGGATGATCAATTAGGTCATTCTCGTCCTCCCTAGGCTTATTCTTGTCCAATTAGGGTTTTTAACCAATCTTGTGCATCCAATAGGTGTGTTTGTGTCATTGGATGATCAATTAGGTCATTTTCGTCCTCCCTATGCTTATTCTTGTCCAATTAGGGTTTTTAACCAATCTTGAGCATCCAATAAGTTTGTTTGTTTCATTGAACTAATATTTAGGTCATTTTCGTCCTCTCAAGGCATATTCTTGTCCAATTAGGGTTTTTAACCAATCTTGTGCATCCAATAGGTGTGTTTGTGTCATTGGATGATCAATTAGGTCATTTTCGTCCTCCTTAGGCTTATTCTTGTCCAATTAGGGTTTTTAACCAATCTTGTGCATCCAATAGGTGTGTTTGTGTCATTGGATGATTAATTAGGTCATTTTCGTCCTCCCTAGGCATATTCTTGTCCAATTAGGGTTTTTAACCAATCTTGTGCATCCAATAAGTTGAGTTGTGTCATTGGATTAACATTTAGGTCATTTTCGTTCTCCCTAGGCTTATTCTTGTCCAATTAGAGTTTTTAACCAATCTTGTGCATCCAATAGGTGTGTTTGTGTCATTGGATGATCAATTAGGTCATTTTCGTCCTCCCTAGGCTTATTCTTGTCCAACTAGGGTTTTTAACCAATCTTGTGCATCCAATAGGTTCATTTGTGTCATTGGATGATCAATTAGGTCATTTTCGTCCCCCCTAGGCTTATTCTTGTCCAATTAGGGTTTTTAACCAATCTTGTGCATCCAATAGGTGTGTTTGTGTCATTGCATGATCAATTAGGTCATTTTCGTCCTCCCTAGGCTTATTCTTGTCCAATTAGGGTTTTTAACCAATCTTGTGCATCCAATAGGTGTGTTTGTGTCATTGCATGATCAATTAGGTCATTTTCGTCCTCCTTAGGCTTATTCTTGTCCAATTAGAGTTTTTAACCAATCTTGTGCATCCAATAGGTGTGTTTGTGTCATTGGATGATCAATTAGGTCATTTTCGTCCTCCCTAGGCTTATTCTTGTCCAACTAGGGTTTTTAACCAATCTTGTGCATCCAATAGGTTCATTTGTGTCATTGGATGATCAATTAGGTCATTTTTGTCCTCCCTAGGCATATTTTTCTCCAACTATGGTTTTTAACCAATCTTGTGCATCCAATAGGTGTGTTTGTGTCATTGGATGATCAATTAGGTCATTTTTGTCCTCCCTAGGCATATTCTTGTCCAACTATGGTTTTTAACCAATCTTGTGCATCCAATAGGTGTGTTTGTGTCATTGGATGATCAATTAGGTCATTTTCGTCCTCCCTAGGCTTATTCTTGTCCAATTAGGGTTTTTAACCAATATTGTGCAACCAATAGGTGTGTTTGAGTCATTGGATGATCAATTAGGTCATTTTTCGTCCTCCCTAGGCTTATTCTTGTCCAATTAGGGTTTTTAACCAATCTTATGCATCCAATAGGTGTGTTTGTGTCATTGGATGATCAATTAGGTCATTTTCGTCCTCCCTAGGCTTATTCTTGTCAATTAGGGTTTTGAACCAGTCTTGTGCATCCAATAGGTGTGTTTGTGTCATTGGATGATCAATTAGGTCATTTTCGTCCTCCCTATGCTTATTCTTGTCCAATTAGGGGTTTTAACCAATCTTGTGCATCCAATAGGTGTGTTTGTGTCATTGGATGATCAATTAGGTCATTTTCGTCCTCCCTAGGCTTATTCTTGTCCAATTAGGGTTTTTAACCAATATTGTGCAACCAAT
>JBBPBR010002398.1:0-11476 GCA_037974775.1 Cicer pinnatifidum | reverse complement strand
TAATTGGACAAGAATAAGACTAGGGAGGACGAAAATGACCTAAATGTTCCTCCAATGACACAAACACACCTATTGGATGCACAAGATTGCATAAAAACCCTAATTCGACAAGAATAAGACTAGGGAGGACGAAAATGACCTAAATGTTCCTCCAATGACACAAACACACCTATTGGATGCACAAGATTGCATAAAAACCCTAATTCGACAAGAATAAGACTAGGGAGCACGAAAATGACCTAAATGTTCCTCCTATGACACAAACACACCTATTGGATGCACAAGATTGCATAAAAACCCTAATTGGACAAGAATAAGACTAGGGAGGACGAAAATGACCTAAATGTTCATCCAATGACACAAATGAACTTATTGTATGCACAAGATTGGTTAAAAAACCCTAATTGGACAAGAATAAGCATAGGGAGGACGAAAATTACCTAAATGTTCATCCAATGACACAAACACACATATTGCATGCACAAGATTGGTTAAAAACCCTAATTGGATAAGAATAAGACTAGGGAGGACGAAAATGACCTAAATGTTCATCGAATGACACAAATGAACTTATTGGATGCACAAGATTGGTTAAAAACCCTAATTGGACAAGAATAAGCCTAGGGAGGACGAAAATGACCAAAAAGTTCGTCCAATGACACAAACACACCTGTTGGATGCACAAGATTGCATAAAAACCCTAATTGGACAAGAATAAGACTAGGGAGGACGAAAATGACCTAAATGTTCCTCCAACGACACAAACACACCTATTGGATGCACAAGATTGCATAAAAATCCTAATTGGACAAGAATAAGACTAGGGAGGACGAAAATGACTTAAATGTTCATCCAATGACACAAATGAACTTATTGGATGCACAAGATTGGTTAAAAACCCTAATTGGACTAGAATAAGCCTAGGGAGGACGAAAATGACCTAAATGTTCATCCAATGACACAAATGAACTAATTGGATGCACAAGATTGGTTAAAAACCCTAATTGGACAAGAATAAGCCTAGGGAGGACGAAAATGACCTAAAAGTTCGTCCAATGACACAAACACACCTGTTGGATGCACAAGATTGCATAAAAACCCTAATTGGACAAGAATAAGACTAGGGAGGACGAAAATGACCTAAATGTTCCTCCAACGACACAAACACACCTATTGGATGCACAAGATTGCATAAAAACCCTAATTGGACAAGAATAAGACTAGGGAGGACGAAAATGACTTAAATGTTCATCCAATGACACAAATGAACTTATTGGATGCACAAGATTGGTTAAAAACCCTAATTGGACTAGAATAAGCCTAGGGAGGACGAAAATGACCTAAATGTTCATCCAATGACACAAATGAACTTATTGGATGCACAAGATTGGTTAAAAACCCTAATTGGACAAGAATAAGCCTAGGGAGGACGAAAATGACCTAAATGTTCGTCCAATGACACAAACACACCTATTGGATGCACAAGATTGCATAAAAACCCTAATTGGACAAGAATAAGACTAGGGAGTACGAAAATGGCCTAAATGTTCATCCAATGACACAAATGAACTTATTGGATGCACAAGATTGGTTAAAAACCCTAATTGGACAAGAATAAGCCTAGGGAGGACGAAAATGACCTAAATGTTCATCCAATGACACAAATGAACTTATTGGATGCACAAGATTGGTTAAAAACCCTAATTGGACAAGAATAAGCCTAGGGAGGACGAAAATGACCTAAATGTTCATCCAATGACACAAATGAACTTATTGGATGCACAAGATTGGTTAAAAACCCTAACTGGACAAGAATAAGCCTAGGGAGTTCGAAAATGACCTAAATGTTCGTCCAATGACACAAACACACCAATTGGATGCACAAGATTGCATAAAAACCCTAATTGGACAAGAATAAGACTAGGGAGGACGAAAATGACCTAAATGTTCATCCAATGACACAAATGAACTTTTTAGATGCACAAGATTGGTTAAAAACCCTAATTGGACAAGAATAAGCATAGGGAGGACGAAAATGACCTAAATGTTCATCCAATGACACAAACCCACATATTGGATGCACAAGATTGCTTAAAACCCTAATTGGACAAGAATAAGACTAGGGAGGACGAAAATGACCTAAATGTTCGTCCAATGACACAAACACACCTATTGGATGCACAAGATTGCATAAAAACCCTAATTGGACAAGAATAAGACTAGGGAGGACGAAAATGACCTAAATGTTCATCCAATGACACAAACACACCTATTGGATGCACAAGATTGCATAAAAACCCTTATTCGACAAGAATAAGACTAGGGAGGACGAAAATGACCTAAATGTTCATCCAATGACACAAATGAACTTATTGGATACACAAGATTTGTTAAAAACCCTAATTGGACAAGAATAAGCCTATGGAGGACGAAAATGACCTAAAAGTTCGTCCAATGACACAAACACACCTATTGGATGCACAAGATTGCATAAAAACCCTAATTGGACAAGAATAAGACTAGGGAGGACGAAAATGACCTAAATGTTCCTCCAATGACACAAACACACCTATTGGATGCACAAGATTTTATAAAAACCCTAATTGGACAAGAATAAGACTAGGGAGGACGAAAATGACCTAAATGTTCATCCAATGACACAAATGAACTTATTGTATGCACAAGATTGGTTAAAAACCCTAATTGGACAAGAATAAGCATAGGGAGGACGAAAATGACCTAAATGTTCATCCAGTGACACAAACACACATATTGGATGCACAAGATTGCTTAAAATCCTAATTAGACAAGAATAAGACTAGGGAGGACGAAAATGACCTAAATGTTCATCCAATGACACAAATGAACTTATTGGATGCACAAGATTGGTTAAAAACCCTAATTAGACAAGAATAAGCCTAGGGAGGAAAAACATGACCAAAATGTTCATCCAATGACACAAATGAACTTATTGGATGCACAAGATTGGTTAAAAACCCTAATTGGACAAGAATAAGCCTAGGGATGACGAAAATGACCTAAATGTTCGTCCAATGACACAAACACACCTATTGGATGCACAAGATTGCATAAAAACCCTAATTGGACAAGAATAAGCCTAGTGAGGACGAAAATGACCTAAATGTTCGTCCAGGGACACAAAAACACCTATTGGATGCACTAGATTGCATAAAAACCCTAATTGGACAAGAACAAGACTAGGAAGGACGAAAATGACCTAAATGTTCCTCCAATGACACAAACACACCTATTGGATGCACTAGATTGCATAAAAACCCAAATTGGAAAAGAATAAGACTAGGGAGGACGTAAATGACCTAAATGTTCATCCAATGACACAAATGAACTTATTGGATGCACAAGATTGGTTAAAAACCCTAATTGGACAAGAATAAGCCTAGGGAGGACGAAAATGACCTAAATGTTCATCCAATGACACAAATGAACTTATTGGATGCACAAGATTGGTTAAAAACCATAATTGGACAAGAATATGCCTAGGGAGGACGAAAATGACCTAAATGTTCATCCAATGACACAAATGAACTTATTGGATGCACAAGATTGGTTAAAAACCCTAATTGGACAAGAATAAGCCTAGGGAGGACGAAAATGACCTAAATGTTCATCCAATGACACAAATGAACTTATTGGATGCACAAGATTGGTTAAAAACCCTAATTAGATAAGAATAAGCCTGGGGAGGACAAAAATGACCTAAATATTCATCCAATGACACAAATGAACTTATTGGATGCACAAGATTGGTTAAAAACCCTAATTGGACAAGAATAAGCCTAGGGAGGACGAAAATGACCTAAATGTTCGTCCAATGACACAAACACACCTATTGGATGCACAAGATTGCATAAAATCCCTAAATGGACAAGAATAAGCCTAGGGAGGACGAAAATGACCTAAATGTTCATCCAATGACACAAATGAACTTATTGTATGCACAAGATTGGTTAAAAACCCTAATTGGACAAGAACAAGCATAGGGAGGACGAAAATGACCTAAATGTTCATCTAGTGACACAAACAGACATATTGGATGCACAAGATTTAATAAAAACCCTAATTGGACAAGAATAAGCCCAGGTAGGATGAAAATGACCTAAATGTTCGTCCAATGACACAAACACACCTATTGGATGCACAAGATTGCATAAAAACCCTAATCGGACAAGAATAAGCCTAGGGAGGACGAAAATGACCTAAATGTTCATCCAATGACACAAATGAACTTATTGGATGCACAAGATTGGTTAAAAACCCTAATTGGACAAGAATAAGCATAGGGAGGACGAAAATGACCTAAATGTTCATCCAATGACACAAACACACATATTGGATGCACAAGATTGCTTAAAACCCTAATTGGACAAGAATAAGACTAGGGAGGACGAAAATGACCTAAATGTTCATCCAATGACACAAATGAACTTATTGGATGCACAAGGTTGGTTAAAAACCCTAATTGGACAAGAATAAGCCTAGGGAGGACGAATATGACCTAAATGTTCAACCAATGACACAAATGAACTTATTGGATGCACAAGATTGGTTAAAAACCCTAATTGGACAATAATAAGCCTAGGAAGGACGTAAATGACCTAAATGTTCAACCAATGACACAAATGAACTTATTGGATGCACAAGGTTGTTTAAAAACCCTATTTGGACAAGAATAAGCCTAGGGAGGACGAAAATGACCTAAATGTTCGTCCAATGACACAAACACACCTATTGGATGCACAAGATTGCATAAAAACCATAATTGGACAAGAATAAGCCTAGGGAGGACGAAAATGAATTAAATGTTCATCCAATGAAACAAATGAACCTATTGGATGCACAAGATTGGTTAAAAACCCTAATTTGACAAGAATAAGCCTAGGGAGGACGAAAATGACCTAAATGTTCATCCAATGACACAAATGAACTTATTGGATGCACAAGATTGGTTAAAAACCCTAATTGGACAAGAATAAGCCTAGGGAGGACGAAAATGACCTAAATGTTCATCCAATGACACAAATGAACTTATTGGATGCACAAGATTGCTTAAAAACCCTAATTGGACAAGAATAAGCCTAGGGAGGACGAAAGTGACCTAAATGTTCATCCAATGACACAAACACTCCTATTGGATGCACAAGATTGGTTAGAAACCCTAATTGGACAAGAATAAGCCTAGGGAGGACGAAAATGACCTAAATGTTCATCCAATGACACAAACACACCTATTGGATGCACAAGATTGGTTAAAAATCCTAATTGGACAAGAATAAGCCTAGGGAGGACGAAAATGACCTAAATGTTCGTCCAATGACACAAACACACCTATTGGATGCACAAGATTGCATAAAAACCCTAATTGGACAAGAATAAGACTAGGGAGGACGAAAATGACCTAAATGTTCATCCAATGACACAAATGAACTTATTGGATGCACAAGATTGGTTAAAATCCCTAATTGGATAAGAATAAGCCTAGGGAGGACGAAAATGACCTAAATGTTCGTCCAATGACACAAACACACCTATTGGATGCACAAGATTGCATAAAAACCCTAATTGGACAAGAATAAGACTAGGGAGGACGAAAATGACCTAAATGTTCCTCCAATGACACAAACATACCTATTGGATGCACAAGATTGCATAAAAACCCTAATTGGACAAAAATAAGACTTGGGAGGACGAAAATGACCTAAATGTTCATCCAATGACACAAATGAACTTATTGGATGCACAAGATTGGTTAAAAACCCTAATTGGACAAGAATAAGCCTAGGGAGGACGAAAATGACCTAAATGTTCGTCCAATGACACAAACACACCTATTGGATGCACAAGATTGCATAAAAACCCTAATTGGACAAGAATAAGCATAGGGAGGACGTAAATGACCTAAATGTTCATCCAATGACACAAATGAACTTATTGGATGCACAAGATTGGTTAAAAACCCTAATTGGACAAGAATAAGCATAGGGAGGACGAAAATGACCTAAATGTTCATCCAATGACACAAATACACATATTGGATGCACAAGATTGCTTAAAACCCTAATTGGACAAGAATAAGACTAGGGATGATGAAAATGACCTAAATGTTCATCCAATGACACAAATGAACTTATTAGATGCACAAGATTGGTTAAAAACCCTAATTGGACAAGAATAAGCCTAGGGAGGACGAAAATGACCTAAATGTTCGTCCAATGACACAAACACACCTATTGGATGCACAAGATTGCATAAAAACCCTAATTGGACAAGAATAAGACTAGGGAGGACGTAAATGACCTAAATGTTCCACCCATGACACAAATGAACTTATTTGATGCACAAGGTTGGTTAAAAACCCTAATTGGACAAGAATAAGTCTAGGGAGGACGAAAATGACCTAAATGTTCAACCAATGACACAAATGAACTTATTGAATGCACAAGGTTGGTTAAAAACCCAAATTGGACAAGAATAAGCCTAGGGAGGACGAAAATGACCTAAATGTTCGTCCAATGACACAAACACACCTATTGGATGCACAGGATTGCCTAAAAACCCTAATCGGACAAAAATAAGCCTAGGGAGGACGAAAATGACCTAAATGTTCGTCCAATGACACAAACACACCTATTGGATGCACAAGATTGCATAAAAACCCTAATTGGACAAGAATAAGACTAGGGAGGACGAAAATGACCTAAATATTCCACCAATGACACAAATGAACTTATTGGATGCACAAGGTTGGTTAAAAACCCTAATTGGACAAGAATAAGCCTAGGGAGGACGAAAATGACCTAAATGTTCAACCAATGACACAAATGAACTTATTGAATGCACAAGGTTGGTTAAAAACCCTAATTGGACAAGAATAAGCCTAGGGAGGACGAAAATGACATAAATATTCGTCCAATGACACAAACACACCTATTGGATGCACAGGATTGCCTAAAAACCCTAATCGGACAAAAATAAGCCTAGGGAGGACGAAAATGACCTAAATGTTCGTCCAAAGACACAAACACACCTATTGGATGCACAAAATTGCATAAAAACCCTAATTGGACAAGAATAAGACTAGGGAGGACGTAAATGACCTAAATGTTCCACCAAAGACACAAATGAACTTATTGGATGCACAAGATTGGTTAAAAACCCTAATTGGACAAGAATAAGCCTAGGGAGGACGAAAATGACCTAACTGTTCATCCAATGACACAAATGAACTTATTGGATGCACAAGATTGGTTAAAAACCCTAATTGGACAAGAATAAGCTTAAGGAGGACGAAAATGACCTAAATGTTAATCCAATGACACAAACACACATATTGGATGCACAAGATTGCTTAAAACCCTAATTGGACAAGAATAAGACTAGGGATGACGAAAATGACCTAAATGTCCATCCAATGACACAAATGAACTTATTGGATGCACAAGATTGGTTAAAAACCCTAATTGGACAAGAATAAGCCTAGGGAGGACGAAAATGACCTAAATGTTCGTCCAATGACACAAACACACCTATTGGATGCACAAGATTGCATAAAAACCCTAATTGGACAAGAATAAGACTAGGGAGGACGTAAATGACCTAAATGTTCCACCAATGACACAAATGAACTTATTGGATGCACAAGGTTGGTTAAAAACCCTAATTGGACAAGAATAAACCTAGGGAGGACGAAAATGACCTAAATGTTCAACCAATGACACAAATGAACTTATCGAATGCACAAGGTTGGTTAAAACCCTAATTGGACAAGAATAAGCCTAGGGAGGACGAAAATGACATAAATATTTGTCCAATGACACAAACACACCTATTGGATGCACATGATTGCCTAAAAACCCTAATCGGACAAAAATAAGCCTAGGGAGGACGAAAATGACCTAAATGTTCGTCCAATGACACAAACACACCTATTGGATGCACAAGATTGCATAAAAACCCTAATTGGACAAGAATAAGACTAGGGAGGACGAAAATGACCTAAATGTTCATCCAATGACACAAACACACCTATTGGATGCACAAGATTGCATAAAAACCCTAATTGGACAAGAATAAGACTAGGGAGGACGAAAATGACCTAAATGTTCATCCAATGACACAAATGAAGTTATTGGATGCACAAGATTGGTTAAAAACCCTAATTGGACAAGAATAAGCATAGGGAGGACGAAAATGACCTAAATGTTCATCCAATGACACAAACCCACATATTGGATGCACAAGATTCCTTAAAACCCTAATTGGACAAGAATAAGACTAGGGAGGACGAAAATGACCTAAATGTTCATCCAATGACACAAATGAATTTATTGAATGCACAACATTAGTTAAAAACCCTAATCGGACAAGAATAAGCCTATGGAGGACTAAAATGACCTAAATGTTCGTCCAATGACACAAACACACCTATTGGATGCACAAGATTGCATAAAAACCCTAATTGGACAAGAATAAGACTAGGGAGGACGAAAATGACCTAAATGTTCCTCCAATGACACAAACACACCTATTGGATGCACAAGATTGCATAAAAACCCTAATTCGACAAGAATAAGACTAGGGAGGACGAAAATGACCTAAATGTTCCTCCAATGACACAAATACACCTATTGGATGCACAAGATTGCATAAAAACCCTAATTGGACAAGAATAAGACTAGGGAGGACGTAAATGACCTAAATGTTCCACCAATGACACAAATGAACTTATTGGATGCACAAGGTTGGTTAAAAACCCTAAATAGACAAGAATAAGCCTAGGGAGGACGAAAATGACCTAAATGTTCAACCAATGACACAAATGAACTTATTGGATGCACAAGGTTGGTTAAAAACCCTAATTGGACAACAATAAGCCTAGGGAGGACGAAAATGACCTAAATGTTCGTCCAATGACACAAACACACCTATTGGATGCACAGGATTGCCTAAAAACCCTAATTGGACAAGAATAAGCCTAGGGAGGACGAAAATGACCTAAATGTTCGTCCAATGACACAAACACACCTATAGGATGCACAGGATTGCAGAAAAATCCAAATTGGACAAGAACAAGCCTAGGGAGGACGAAAATGACCTAAATGTTCATCCAATGACACAAATGAACTTATTGGATGCACAAGATAGGTTAAAAACCCTAATTGGACAAGAATAAGCCTAGGGAGGACGTAAATGACCTAAATGTTCATCCAATGACACAAATGAACTTATTGGATGCACAAGATTGGTTAAAAACCCTAATTAGACAAGAATAAGCCTAGGGAGGACGAAAATGACCTAAATGTTCATCCAATGACACAAATGAACTTATTGGATGCACAAGATTGGTTAAAAACCCTAATTGGACAAGAATAAGCCTAGGGAGGACGAAAATGACCTAAATGTTCGTCCAATGACACAAACACACCTATTGGATGCACAAGATTGCATAAAAACCCTAATTGGACAAGAATAAGACTAGGGAGGACGAAAATGACCTAAATGTTCCTCCAATGACACAAACACACCTATTGGATGCACAAGATTGCATAAAAACCCTAATTGGACAAGAATAAGACTAGGGAGGACGTAAATGACCTAAACGTTCCACCAATGACACAAATGAACTTATTGGATGCACAAGGTTGGTTAAAAACCCTAATTGGACAAGAATAAGACTAGGGAGGACGAAAATGACCTAAATGTTCATCCAATGACACAAATGAACTTATTGGATGCACAAGATTGGTTAAAAACCCTAATTGGACAAGAATAAGCCTAGGGAGGACGAAAATGACCTAAATGTTCGTCCAATGACACAAACACACCTATTGGATGCACAAGATTGCATAAAAACCCTAATTGGACAAGAATAAGACTAGGAAGGACGAAAATGACCTAAATGTTCGTCCAATGACACAAATGAACTTATTGGATGCACAAGATTGGTTAAAAACCCTAATTGGACAAGAATAAGCATAGAGAGGACGAAAATGACCTAAACGTTCATCCAATGACACAAACCCACATATTGGATGCACAAGATTGCTTAAAACCCTAATTGGACAAGAATAAGACTAGGGAGGACGAAAATGACCTAAATGTTCATCCAATGACACAAATGAACTTATTGGATGCACAAGATTGGTTAAAAACCCTAATTGGACAAGAATAAGCCTAGGGAGGACGAAAATGACCTAAATGTTCGTCCAATGACACAAACACACCTATTGGATGCACAAGATTGCATAAAAACCCTAATTGGACAAGAATAAGACTAGGGATGACGAAAATGACCTAAATGTCCATCCAATGACACAAATGAACTTATTGGATGCACAAGATTGGTTAAAAACCCTAATTGGACAAGAATAAGCCTAGGGAGGACGAAAATGACCTAAATGTTCGTCCAATGACACAAACACACCTATTGGATGCACAAGATTGCATAAAAACCCTAATTGGACAAGAATAAGATTAGGGAGGACGAAAATGACCTAAATGTTCCTCCAATGACACAAATGAACTTATTGGATGCACAAGATTGGTTTAAAACCCTAATTGGACAAGAATAAGCCTAGGGAGGACGAAAATGACCTAAATGTTCGTCGAGTGATACAAACACACCTATTGGATGCACAAGATTGCATAAAATCCCTAATTGGACAAGAATAAGACTAGGAAGGACGAAAATGACCTAAATGTTCCTCCAATGACACAAACACACCTATTGGATGCACAAGATTGCATAAAAACCCTAATTCGACAAGAATAAGACTAGGGAGGACGAAAATGACCTAAATGTTCCTCCAATGACACAAATGAACTTATTGTATGCACAAGATTGCATAAAAACCGTAATTTGACATGAATAAGCCTAGGGAGGACGAAAATGACCTAAATGTTCATCCAATGACACAAATGAACTTATTGGATGCACAAGATTGGTTAAAAACCCTAATTGGACAATAATAAGCCTAGGGAGAACGAAAATGACCTAAATGTTCATCCAATGACACAAATGAACTTATTAGATGCACAAGATTGGTTGAAAACCCTAATTGGACAAGAATAAGCCTAGGGAGGACGAAAATGACCTAAATGTTCATCCAATGACACAAATGAACTTATTGGATGCACAAGATTGGTTAAAAACCTTAATTGGACAAGAATAAGCCTAGGGAGGACGAAAATGACCTAAATGTTCGTCCAATGACAGAAACACACCTATTGGATGAACAAGATTGCATAAAAACCCTAATTGGACAAGAATAAGATTAGGGAGGACAAAAATGACCTAAATGTTCCTCCAATGACACAAATGAACTTATTGGATGCACAAGGTTGGTTAAAAACCCTAATTGGACAAGAATAAGCCTAGGGAGGACGAAAATGACCTAAATGTTCAACCAATGACACAAATGAACTTATTGGATGCACA
>JBBPBR010002397.1:0-11478 GCA_037974775.1 Cicer pinnatifidum | reverse complement strand
TCCCTAGGCTTATTCTTGTCCAATTAGGGTTTCTAACTAATCTTGTGCATCCAATAGGTGTGTTTTGTCATTGGATGAACATTTAGGTCATTTTCGTCCTCCCTATGCTTATTCTTGTCCAATTAGGGTTTTTAACCAATCTTGTGCATCCAATAAGTTCATTTGTGTCATTGGTTGAACATTTAGGTCATTTTCATCCTCCCTAGGCTTATTCTTGTCCAATTAGAGTTTCTAACGAATCTTGTGCATCCAATAGGCGTGTTTGTGGCATTGGATGAACATTTAGGTCATTTTCGTCCTCGCATGGCTTATTCTTGTCCAATAAGGGTTTTAAGCAATCTTGTGCATACAGTAAGTTCATTTGTGTCATTGGATGAACATTTAGGTCATTTTCGTCATCCCTAGGCTTATTCTTGTCCAATTAGGGTTTTTAAGCAATCTTGTGCATCCAATAAGTTCATTTGTGTCATTGGATGAACATTTAGGTCATTTTCGTCCTCCCTAGGCTTATTCTTGTTCAATTAGGGTTTCTAATCAATCTTGTGCATCCAATAGGTGTGTTTGAGTCATTGGATGAACATTTAGGTCATTTTCGTCCTCCCTAGTCTTATTCTTGTCCAATTAGGGTTTTAAGCAATCTTGTGCATCCAATAAGTTCATTTGTGTCATTGGATGAACATTTAGGTGATTTTCGTCCTCCCCAGGCATAGTTTTGTGCAATTAGGGTTTTTAACCAATCTTGTGCATCCAATAGGTGTGTTTGTGTCATTAGATGAACATTTAGGTCATTTTCATCCTCCCTAGGCTTATTGTTGTCCAATTAGGGTTTTAACCAATCTTGTGCATCCAATAGGTGTGTTTGTGTCATTTGATGAACATTTAGGTCATTTTCGTCCTCCCAAAACTTATTCTTGTCCAATTAGGGTTTTAAGCAATCTTGTGCATCCAATAAGTTCATTTGTGTCATTGGATTAACATTTAAGTCATTTTTATACTCCCTAGGCTTATTCTTGTCCAATTTGGGTTTTTAACCAATCTTGTGCATCCAATAGGTGTGTTTGTGTCATTGGATGAACATTTAAGTCATTTTCGTCCTCCCTAGGCTTATTCTTGTCCAATTAGGGTTTCTAACCAATCTTGTGCATCCAATAGGTGTGTTTTGTCATTGGATGAACATTTAGGTCATTTTCGTCCTCCCTATGCTTATTCTTGTTCAATTAGGGTTTTTAACCAATCTTGTGCATCCAATAAGTTCATTTGTGTCATTGGTTGAACATTTAGGTCATTTTCCTTCTCCCTAGGCTTATTCTTGTCCAACTAGGGTTTTTAAGCAATCTTGTGCATCCAATAAGTTCATTTGTGTGTTTGGATGAACATTTAGGTCATTTTCGTCCTCCCAATGCTTATTCTTGTCCAATTAGGTTTTTAACCAATCTTGTGCATCCAATAAGTTCATTTGTGTCATTGGATAAACATTTAGGTCATTTTCGTCCTCCCTAGGCTTATTCTTGTCCAATTAGGGTTTTAAGCAATCTTGTGCATCCAATACGTTCATTTGTGTCATTGGATGAACATTTAGGTGATTTTCGTCCTTCCTAGGCTTAGTTTTGTGCAATTAAGGTTTTTAACCAATCTTGTGCATCCAATAGGTGTGTTTGTGTCATTAGATGAACATTTAGGTCATTTTCATTCTCCCTAGGCTTATTGTTGTCCAATTAGGGTTTTTAACCAATCTTGTGCATCCAATAGGTGTGTTTGTGTCATTTGATGAACATTTAGGTCATTTTCGTCCTCCCAAGACTTATTCTTGTCCAATTAGGGTTTTAAGCAATCTTGTGCATCCAATAAGTTCATTTGTGTCATTGGATTAACATTTAAGTCATTTTCGTCCTCCCCAGGCTTATTTTTGTGCAATTAGGGTTTTTAACCAATCTTGTCAATCCAATAGGTGTGTTTGTGCCATTGGATGAACATTTAAGTCATTTTCGTCCTCCCTAGGCTTATTCTTGTCCAATTAGGGTTTCTAACTAATCTTGTGCATCCAATAGGTGTGTTTGTGTCATTTGATGAACATTTAGGTCATTTTCGTCCTCCCAAGACTTATTCTTGTCCAGTTAGGGTTTTAAGCAATCTTGTGCATCCAATAAGTTCATTTGTGTCATTGGATTAACATTTAAGTCATTTTCGTCCTCCCTAGGCTTATTCTTGTCCAATTAGGGTTTTTAACCAATCTTGTGCATCCAATAGGTGTGTTTGTGTCATTGGATGAACATTTAGGTCATTTTCGTCCTCCCTAGGCTTATTGTTGTCCAATTAGGGTTTTAACCAATCTTGTGCATCGAATAGGTGTGTTTGTGTCATTGGATGAACATTTAGGTCATTTTCGTCCTCCCTAGGCTTATTGTTGTCCAATTAGGGTTTTAACCAATCTTGTGCATCGAATAGGTGTGTTTGTGTCATTGGATGAACATTTAGGTCATTTTCGTCCACCCTAGGCTTATTGTTGTCCAATTAGGGTTTTAACCAATCTTGTGCATCGAATAGGTGTGTTTGTGTCATTGGATGAACATTTAGGTCATTTTCGTCCTCCCTTGGCTTATTGTTGTGCAATTAGGGTTTTTAACCAATCTTGTGAATCCAATAAGTTCATTTGTGTCATTGGATAAACATTTAGGTCATTTTCGTCTTCCCTAGTCTTATTCTTGTCCAATTAGGGTTTTAAGCATTCTTGTGCAATCAATGTGTGTGTTTGTGTCATTGGATGAACATTTAGGTCATTTTCGTCCTCCCTAGTCTTATTCTTGTCCAATTAGGGTTTTTAAGCAATCTTGTGCATCCAATAAGTTCATTTGTGTCATTGGATGAACATTTAGGTCATTTTCGTCCTCCCTAGGCTTATTGTTGTCCAATTAGGGTTTTTAACCAATCTTGTGCATCCAATAGGTGTGTTTGTGACATTGGATAAACATTTAGGTCATTTTCGTCCTCCCTAGGCTTATTCTTGTCCAATTAGGGTTTTTAACCAATCTTGTGCATCCAATAAGTTCATTTGTGTCATTGGATAAACATTTAGGTCATTTTCGTCCACCCTAGGCTTATTCTTGTCCAATTAGGGTTTTTAACCAATCTTGTGCATCCAATAGGTGTGTTTGTGTCATTGGATGAACGTTTAGGTCATTTTCGTCCTCCCTAGGCTTATTCTTGTCCAATTAGGGTTTCTAACCAATCTTGTGCATCCAATAAGTTCATTTGTGTCATTGGATGAACATTTAGGTCATTTTCGTCCTCCCTAGGCTTATTCTTGTCCAATTAGGGTTTTAAGCAATCTTGTGCATCCAATACGTTCATTTGTGTCATTGGATGAACATTTAGGTGATTTTCGTCCTCCCTAGGCTTAGTTTTGTGCAATTAAGGTTTTTAACCAATCTTGTGCATCCAATAGGTGTGTTTGTGTCATTAGATGAACATTTAGGTGATTTTCATCCTCCCTAGGCTTATTGTTGTCCAATTAGGGTTTTTAACCAATCTTGTGCATCCAATAGGTGTGTTTGTGTCATTTGATGAACATTTAGGTCATTTTCGTCCTCCCTAGACTTATTCTTGTCCAATTAGGGTTTTAAGCAATCTTGTGCATCCAATAAGTTCATTTGTGTCATTGGATTAATATTTAAGTCATTTTCGTCCTCCCTAGGCTTATTCTTGTCCAATTAGGGTTTTAAACCAATCTTGTGCATCCAATAGGTGTGTTTGTGTCATTGGATGAACATTTAAGTCATTTTCGTCCTCCCTAGGCTTATTCTTGTCCAATTAGGGTTTCTAACCAATCTTGTGCATCCAATAGGTGTGTTTTGTCATTGGATGAACATTTAGGTCATTTTCGTCCTCCCTATGCTTATTCTTGTCCAATTAGGGTTTTTAACCAATCTTGTGCATCCAATAAGTTCATTTGTGTCATTGGTTGAACATTTAGGTCATTTTCCTCCTCCCTAGGCTTATTCTTGTCCAATTAGGGTTTTTAAGCAATCTTGTGCATCCAATAAGTTCATTTGTGTCTTTGGATGAACATTTAGGTCATTTTCGTCCTCCCAATGCTTATTCTTGTCCAATTAGGTTTTTAACCAATCTTGTGCATCCAATAACTTCATTTGTGTCATTGGATGAACATTTAGGTCATTTTCGTCCTCCCTAGGCTTATTCTTGTCCAATTAGGGTTTTAAGCAATCTTGTGCATCCAATACGTTCATTTGTGTCATTGGATGAACATTTAGGTGATTTTCGTCCTCCCTAGGCTTAGTTTTGTGCAATTAAGGTTTTTAACCAATCTTGTGCATCCAATAGGTGTGTTTGTGTCATTAGATGAACATTTAGGTCATTTTCATTCTCCCTAGGCTTATTGTTGTCCAATTAGGGTTTTTAACCAATCTTGTGCATCCAATAGGTGTGTTTGTGTCATTTGATGAACATTTAGGTCATTTTCGTCCTCCCAAGACTTATTCTTGTCCAATTAGGGTTTTAAGCAATCTTGTGCATCCAATAAGTTCATTTGTGTCATTGGATTAACATTTAAGTCATTTTCGTCCTCCCCAGGCTTATTTTTGTGCAATTAGGGTTTTTAACCAATCTTGTCAATCCAATAGGTGTGTTTGTCCCATTGGATGAACATTTAAGTCATTTTCGTCCTCCCTAGGCTTATTCTTGTCCAATTAGGGTTTCTAACTAATCTTGTGCATCCAATAGGTGTGTTTGTGTCATTTGATGAACATTTAGGTCATTTTCGTCCTCCCAAGACTTATTCTTGTCCAGTTAGGGTTTTAAGCAATCTTGTGCATCCAATAAGTTCATTTGTGTCATTGGATTAACATTTAAGTCATTTTCGTCCTCCCTAGGCTTATTCTTGTCCAATTAGGGTTTTTAACCAATCTTGTGCATCCAATAGGTGTGTTTGTGTCATTGGATGAACATTTAAGTCATTTTCGTCCTCCCTAGGCTTATTCTTGTCCAATTAGGGTTTCTAACCAATCTTGTGCATCCAATAAGTTCATTTGTGTCATTGGTTAAACATTTAGGTCATTTTCGTCCTCCCTAGGCTTATTCTTGTCCAATTAGGGTTTTTAACCAATCTTGTGCATGCAATAGGTGTGTTTGTGTCATTGGATGAACATTTAAGTCATTTCCATCCTCCCTAGGCTTATTCTTGTCCAATTAGGGTTTTTAACCAATCTTGTGCATCCAATAAGTTCATTTATGTCATTGGTTGAACATTTAGGTCATTTTCGTCCTACCTAGGCTTATTCTTGTCCAATTAGAGTTTTTAACCAATCTTGTGCATGCAATAGGTGTGTTTGTGTCATTGGATGAACATTTAAGTCATTTCCATCCTCCCTAGGCTTATTCTTGTCCAATTAGGGTTTTTAACCAATCTTGTGCATCCAATAAGTTCATTTGTGTCATTGGATGAACATTTAGGTCATTTTTGTCCTCCCTAGGCTTATTCTTGTCCAATTAGGGTTTCTAACCAATCTTGTGCATGAAATAAGTTCATTTGTGTCATTGGATTAACATTTAAGTCATTTTCGTCCTCCCTAGACTGATTCTTGTCAAATTATGGTTTTTAACCAATCTTGTGCATTCAATAGGTGTGTTTGTGTCATTGGATTAAGATTTAAGTCATTTTCGTCCTCCGTAGGCTTATTCTTGTCCAATTAGGATTTTTAACCAATCTTGTGCATCCAATAAGTTCATTTGTGTCATTGGATGAACATTTAGGTCATTTTCGTCCTCCCTAGGCTTATTCTTGTCCAATTAGGGTTTCTAACCAATCTTGTGCATCCAATAGGCGTGTTTGTGTCATTGGATGAACATTTAGGTCATTTTCGTCCTCCCTAGTCTTATTCTTGTCCAATTAGGGTTTTAAGCAATCTTGTGCATCCAATAAGTTCATTTGTGTCATTGGATGAACATTTAGGTGATTTTCGTCCTCCCTAGGCATAGTTTTGTGCAATTAGGGTTTGTAACCAATCTTGTGCATCCAATAGGTGTGTTTGTGTCATTAGATGAACATTTAGGTCATTTTCATCCTCCCTAGGCTTATAGTTGTCCAATTAGGGTTTTTAACCAATCTTGTGCATCTAATAGGTGTGTTTGTGTCATTGGATGAACATTTAGGTCATTTTCGTCCTCCCAAGACTAATTCTTGTCCAATTAGGGTTTTAAGCAATCTTGTGCATCAAATAAGTTCATTTGTGTCATTGGTTTAACATTTAAGTCATTTTCGTCCTCCCTAGACTGATTCTTGTCAAATTAGGGTTTTTAACCAACCTTGTGCATCCAATAGGTGTGTTTGTGTCATTGGATTAAGATTTAAGTCATTTTCGTCCTCCGTAGGCTTATTCTTGTCCAATTAGGATTTTTAACCAATCTTGTGCATCCAATAAGTTCATTTGTGTCATTGGATGAACATTTAAGTCATTTTCGTCCTCCCAAGGCTTATTCTTGTCCAATTAGGGTTTTTAACCAATCTTGTGCATCCAATAAGTTCATTTGTGTCATTGGATGAACATTTAGGTCATTTTCGTCCTCCTTTGGCTTATTCATGTCCAATTAGGGTTTTTAAGAAATCTTGTGCATCCAATAAGTTCATTTGTGTCATTGGATGAACATTTAGGTCATTTTTGTCCTCCCTAGGCTTATTCTTGTCCAATTAGGGTTTCTAACCAATCTTGTGCATGAAATAAGTTCATTTGTGTCATTGGATTAACATTTAAGTCATTTTCGTCCTCCCTAGACTGATTCTTGTCAAATTAGGGTTTTTAACCAATCTTGTGCATTCAATAGGTGTGTTTGTGTCATTGGATTAAGATTTAAGTCATTTTCGTCCTCCGTAGGCTTATTCTTGTCCAATTAGGATTTTTAACCAATCTTGTGCATCCAATAAGTTCATTTGTGTCATTGGATGAACATTTAGGTCATTTTCTTCCTCCCAAGGCTTATTCTTGTCCAATTAGGGTTTTTAACCAATCTTGTGCATCCAATCGGTGTGTTTGTGTCATTGGATGAACATTTAGGCCATTTTCGTCCTCCCATGGCCTATTCTTCTCCAATTAGGGTTTTTAACCAATCTTGTGCATCCAATAGGTGTGTTTGTGTCATTTGATGAACATTTAGGTCATTTTCGTCCTCCTAAGACTTATTCTTGTCCAATTAGGGTTTTTGACCAATGTTGTGCATCCAATAGGTGTGTTTGTGTCATTGGATGAAAATTAAGGTCATTTTCGTCCTCCCAAGACTTATTCTTGTCCAATTAGGGTTTTTAACCAATCTTGTGCATCCAATAGGTGTGTTTGTGTCATTGGATGAACATTTAGGCCATTTTCGTCCTCCCATGGCTTATTCTTCTCCAATTAGGGTTTTTAACCAATCTTGTGCATCCAATAGGTGTGTTTGTGTCATTGGATGAAAATTTAGGTCATTTTCGTCCTCCCAAGACTTATTCTTGTCCAATTAGGGTTTTTAACCAATCTTGTGCATCCAATAGGTGTGTTTGTGTCATTGGATGAAAATTTAGGTCATTTTCGTCCTCCCAAGACTTATTCTTGTCCAATTAGATTTTTAAGCAATCTTGTGCATCCAATAAGTTCATTTGTGTCATTGAATGAACATTTAGGTCATTTTCGTCCTCCCCAGGCTTATTCTTGTCCAATTAGGGTTTTTAACGTATCTTGTGCATCCAATAGGTGTGTTTGTGTCATTGGATGAACATTTAGGCCATTTACGTCCTCCCATGGCTTATTCTTCTCCAATTAGGGTTTTTAACCAATCTTGTGCATCCAATAGGTGTGTTTGTGTCATTGGATGAAAATTTAGGTCATTTTCGTCCTCCCAAGACTTATTCTTGTCCAATTAGGGTTTTTAACCAATCTTGTGCATCCAATAGGTGTGTTTGTGTCATTGGATGAAAATTTAGGTCATTTTCGTCCTCCCAAGACTTATTCTTGTCCAATTAGGTTTTTAAGCAATATTGTGCATCCAATAAGTTCATTTGTGTCATTGAATGAACATTTAGGTCATTTTCGTCCTCCCCAGGATTATTCTTGTCCAATTAGGGTTTTTAACCTATCTTGTGCATCCAATAGGTGTGTTTGTGTCATTGGATGAACGTTTAGGCCATTTTCGTCCTCCCATGGCTTATTCTTCTCCAATTAGGGTTTTTAACCAATCTTGTGCATCCAATAGGTGTGTTTGTGTCATTGGATGAAAATTTAGGTCATTTTCGTCCTCCCAAGACTTATTCTTGTCCAATTAGGGTTTTAAGCAATCTTGTGCATCCAATAAGTTCATTTGTGTCATTGGATTAACATTTAAGTCATTTTCGTCCTCCCTAGGCTTATTCTTGTCCAATTAGGGTTTTTAACCAATCTTGTGCATCAAATAAGTTCATTTGTATCATTGGATTAACATTTAAGTCATTTTCGTCCTCCCTAGACTTATTCTTGTCCAATTAGGGTTTCTAACAAATCTTGTGCATCCAATAGGTGTGTTTGTGTCATTGGATGAACATTTAGGTCATTTTCGTCCTCCCTAGTCTTATTCTTGTCCAATTAGGGTTTTAATCAATCTTGTGCATCCAATAAGTTCATTTGTGTCATTGGATGAACATTTAGGTCATTTTCGTCCTCCCCAGGCTTATTCTTGTCCAATTAGGGTTTTTAACCAATCTTGTGCATCCAATAGGTGTGTTTGTGTCATTGGATGAACATTTAGGCCATTTTCGTCCTCCCATGGCCTATTCTTCTCCAATTAGGGTTTTTAACCAATCTTGTGCATCCAATAGGTGTGTTTGTGTCATTTGATGAACATTTAGGTCATTTTCGTCCTCCTAAGACTTATTCTTGTCCAATTAAGGTTTTAAGCAATCTTGTGCATCAAATAAGTACATTTGTGTCATTGGATTTACATTTAAGTCATTTTCGTCCTCCTTAGACTGATTCTTGTCAAATTAGGGTTTTTAACCAATCTTGTGCATCCAATAGGTGTGTTTGTGTCATTGGATTAAGATTTAAGTCATTTTCGTCCTCTGTAGGCTTATTCTTGTCCAATTAGGATTTTTAACCAATCTTGTGCATCCAATAAGTTCATTTGTGTCATTGGATGAACATTTAGGTCATTTTCGTCCTCCCAAGGCTTATTCTTGTCCAATTAGGGTTTTTAACCAATCTTCTCTATCCAATAAGTTCATTTGTGTCATTGGATGAACATTTAGGTCATTTTCGTCCTCCCTAGGCTTATTCATGTCCAATTAGGGTTTTTAAGCAATCTTGTGCATCCAATAAGTTCATTTGTGTCATTGGATGAACATTTAGGTCATTTTTGTCCTCCCTAGGCTTATTCTTGTCCAATTAGGGTTTCTAACCAATCTTGTGCATCAAATAAGTTCATTTGTGTCATTGGATTAACATTTAAGTCATTTTCGTCCTCCCTAGACTGATTCTTGTCAAATTAGGGTTTTTAACCAATCTTGTGCATCCAATAGGTGTGTTTGTGTCATTGGATTAAGATTTAAGTCATTTTCGTCCTCCGTAGGCTTATTCTTGTCCAATTAGGATTTTTAACCAATCTTGTGCATCCAATAAGTTCGTTTGTGTCATTGGATGAACATTTAAGTCATTTTCGTCCTCCCAAGGCTTATTCTTGTCCAATTAGGGTTTTTAACCAATCTTGTGCATCCAATAAGTTCATTTGTGTCATTGGATGAACATTTAGGTCATTTTCGTCCTCCTTAGGCTTATTCATGTCCAATTAGGGTTTTTAAGTAATCTTGTGCATCCAATAAGTTCATTTGTGTCATTGGATGAACATTTAGGTCATTTTCGTCCTCCCTAGGCTTATTCTTGTCCAATTAGGGTTTTTAACCAATCTTGTGCATCCAATAGGTGTCTTTGTGTCATTGGATTAAGATTTAAGTCATTTTCGTCCTCCGTAGGCTTATTCTTGTCCAATTAGGATTTTTAACCAATCTTGTGCATCCAATAAGTTCATTTGTGTCATTGGATGAACATTTAAGTCATTTTCGTCCTCCCTAGGCTTATTCTTGTCCAATTAGGGTTTTTAACCAATCTTGTGCATCCAATAAGTTCATTTGTGTCATTGGATGAACATTTAGGTCATTTTCGTCCTCCTTTGGCTTATTCATGTCCAATTAGGGTTTTTAAGAAATCTTGTGCATCCAATAAGTTCATTTGTGTCATTGGATGAACATTTAGGTCATTTTTGTCCTCCCTAGGCTTATTCTTGTCCAATTAGGGTTTCTAACCAATCTTGTGCATGAAATAAGTTCATTTGTGTCATTGGATTAACATTTAAGTCATTTTCGTCCTCCCTAGACTGATTCTTGTCAAATTAGGGTTTTTAACCAATCTTGTGCATTCAATAGGTGTGTTTGTGTCATTGGATTAAGATTTAAGTCATTTTCGTCCTCCGTAGGCTTATTCTTGTCCAATTAGGATTTTTAACCAATCTTGTGCATCCAATAAGTTCATTTGTGTCATTGGATGAACATTTAGGTCATTTTCGTCCTCCCAAGGCTTATTCTTGTCCAATTAGGGTTTTTAACCAATCTTGTGCATCCAATAGGTGTGTTTGTGTCATTGGATGAACATTTAGGCCATTTTCGTCCTCCCATGGCCTATTCTTCTCCAATTAGGGTTTTTAACCAATCTTGTGCATCCAATAGGTGTGTTTGTGTCATTTGATGAACATTTAGGTCATTTTCGTCCTCCTAAGACTTATTCTTGTCCAATTAGGGTTTTTGACCAATCTTGTGCATCCAATAGGTGTGTTTGTGTCATTGGATGAAAATTAAGGTCATTTTCGTCCTCCCAAGACTTATTCTTGTCCAATTAGGGTTTTTAACCAATCTTGTGCATCCAATAGGTGTGTTTGTGTCATTGGATGAAAATTTAGGTCATTTTCGTCCTCCCAAGACTTATTCTTGTCCAATTAGATTTTTAAGCAATCTTGTGCATCCAATAAGTTCATTTGTGTCATTGAATGAACATTTAGGTAATTTTCGTCCTCCCCAAGCTTATTCTTGTCCAATTAGGGTTTTTAACCTATCTTGTGCATCCAATAGGTGTGTTTGTGTCATTGGATGAACATTTAGGCCATTTTCGTCCTCCCATGGCTTATTCTTCTCCAATTAGGGTTTTTAACCAATCTTGTGCATCCAATAGGTGTGTTTGTGTCATTGGATGAAAATTTAGGTCATTTTCGTCCTCCCAAGACTTATTCTTGTCCAATTAGGGTTTTTAACCAATCTTGTGCATCCAATAGGTGTGTTTGTGTCATTGGATGAAAATTTAGGTCATTTTCGTCCTCCCAAGACTTATTCTTGTCCAATTAGGTTTTTAAGCAATATTGTGCATCCAATAAGTTCATTTGTGTCATTGAATGAACATTTAGGTCATTTTCGTCCTCCCCAGG
>JBBPBR010002395.1:0-11484 GCA_037974775.1 Cicer pinnatifidum | reverse complement strand
ATGACCTAAATGTTCATCCAATGACACAAACAAACCTATTGAATGCACAAGATTGGTTAAAAACCCTAATTGGACAAGAAGATGCCTAAGGAAGACGAAAATGACCTAGATCTTCATCCAATGACACAAACACACCTATTGGATGCACAAGATTGTTTAAAAACCTTAATTGGACAAGAATAAGTCTAGGGAGGACCAAAATGACCTAAATGTTCATTCAATGACACAAATGAACTTATTGGATGCACAAGATTGGTTAAAAACCCTAATTGGACAAGAATAAGCCTTGGGAGGACGAAAATGACCTAAATGTTCTTCCAATGACACAAACACACCTATTGGATGCACAAGATTGTTTAAAAACCCTAATTGGACAAGTATAACCCAAGGGAGGACGAAAATGCCCTAAATGATAATCTAATGACACAAACACACCTATTGGATGCACATGATTGGTTAAAAACCTAATTGGACAAGAATAAGCCTAGGGAGGACAAAAATGACCTAAATGTTGATCCAATGACACAAACACACCTATTGGATGCACAAAATTGGTTAAAAACCCTAATTGGACAACAATAAGGCTAGGGAGGACGAAAATGACCTAAATGTTGATCCAATGACACAAATGAACTTATTGGATGTACAAGATTGGTTAAAAACCCTAATTGGACAAGAATATGCCTTGGGTGGACGAAAATGACCTAAATGTTGATCCAATGACACAAATGAACTTATTGGATGTACAAGATTGGTTAAAAACCCTAATTGGACAAGAATAAGCCTAGGGAGGACGAAAATGACCTAAATGTTCATCCAATGACACAAAGGAACTTATTGGATGCACAAGATTGGTTAAAAACCCTAATTGGTCAAGAATAAGCCTTGGGAGGACGAAGATGACCTAAATGTTCATCCAATGACACAAATTAACTTATTGGATGCACAAGATTGGTTAAAAACCCTAATTGGACAAGAATAAGCCTTGGGAGGACGAAAATGCCCTAAATGTTCATCCAATGACACAAACACACCTATTGGATGCACAAGATTGTTTAAAATCCCTAATTGGACAAGTATAAGCCAAGGGAGGACGAAAATAACCTAAATGTTCATCCAATGACACAAACACACATATTGGATGCACATGATTGGTTAAAAACCCTAATTGGACAAGAATAAGCCTAGGGAGGACGAAAATGACCTAAATGTTCATCCAATGACACAAATGAACTTATTGGATGCACAAGATTGGTTAAAAACCATAATTGGACAAGAATAAGCATAAGGAGGACGAAAATGACCTAAATGTTCATCCAATGACACAAACCCACATATTGGATGCACAAGATTGCTTAAAACCCTAATTGGACAAGAATAAGACTAGGGAGGACGAAAATGACCTAAATGTTCCTCCAATGACACAAACACACCTACTGGATGCACAAGATTGCATAAAAACCATAATTGGACAAGAATAAGACTAGGGATGACGAAAATGACCTAAATGTTCATCCAATGACACAAATGAACTTATTGGATGCACAAGATTGGTTAAAAACCCTAATTGGACAAGAATAAGCCTAGGGAGGACGAAAATGACCTAAATGTTCATCCAATGACACAAACACACCTATTGGATGCACAAGATTGGTTAAAAACCCTAATTGGACAAGAATAAGCCTAGGGAGGACGAAATTGACCTAATTGTTCGTCCAATGACACAAACACACCTATTGGATGCACAAGATTGCATAAAAACCGTAATTGGACAAGAATAAGACTAGGGAGGACGAAAATGACCTAAATGTTCATCCAATGACACAAATGAACTTATTGGATGCACAAGATTGGTTAAAAACCCTAATTGGACAAGAATAAGCATAGGGAGGAGGAAAATGACCTAAATGTTCATCCAATGACACAAACACACCTATTGGACGCACAAGATTGGTTAATAACCCTAATTGGACAAGAATAAGCCTAGGGAGGACGAAAATGACCTAAATGTTCATCCAATGACACAAATGAACTTATTGGATGCACAAGATTGCTTAAAAACCCTAATTGGACAAGAATAAGCCTAGGGAGGACGAAAATGACCTAAATGTTCATCCAATGACACAAACACACCTATTGGATGCACAAGATTGGTTAAAAACCCTAATTGGACAAGAATAAGCCTAGGGAGGACGAAAATGACCTAAATGTTCATCCAATGACACAAATGAACTTGTTGGATGCACAAGATTGCTTAAAAACCCTCATTGGACAAGAATAAGCCTAGGGAGGACGAAAATGACCTAAATGTTCATCCAATGACACAAATACACCTATTGGATGCAAAAGATTGGTTAGAAACCCTAATTTGACAAGAATAAGCCTAGGGAGGACGAAAATGACCTAAATGTTCATCCAATGACACAAATGAACTTATTGGATGCACAAGATTGCTTATAAACCCTAATTGGACAAGAATAAGCCTAGGGAGGACGAAAATGACCTAAACGTTCATCCAATGACACAAATGAACTTATTGGATGCACAAGATTGGTTAAAAACCCTAATTGGACAAGAATAAGCCTAGGGAGGACGAAAATGACCTAAATGTTCATCCAATGACACAAACACACCTATTGGATGCACAAGATTGGTTAAAAACCCTAATTGGACAAGAATAAGCCTAGGGAGGACGAAAATGACGTAAATGTTCATGCAATGACACAAATGAACTTATTGGATGCACAAGATTGCTTAAAAACCCTAATTGGACAAGAATAAGCCTAGGGTGGACGAAAATGACCTAAATGTTTATCCAATGACACAAATGAACTTATTGGATGCACAAGATTGGTTAAAAACCCTAATTGGACAAGAATAAGCCTAGGGTGGACAAAAATGACCTAAATGTTCATCCAATGACACAAACACACCTATTGGATGCACAAGATTGGTTAAAAACCCTAATTGGACAAGAATAAGCCTAGGGAGGACGAAAATGACCTAAATGTTCATCCAATGACACAAATGAACTTATTGGATGCGCAAGATTGCTTAAAAACCCTAATTGGACAAGAATAAGCCTAGGGAGGACGAAAATGACCTAAATGTTCATCCAATGACACAAACACACCTATTGGATGCACAAGATTGGTTAAAAACCCTAATTGGACAAGAATAAGCCTAGGGAGGACGAAAATGACCTAAATGTTCATCCAATGACACAAACATACCTATTGGATGCACAAGATTGTTTAGAAACCCTAATTGGACAAGATTAAGCCTTGGGAGGACGAAAATGACCTAAATGTTCATCCAATTACACAAATGAACATATTGGATGCACAAGATTGGTTAAAAACCCTAATTGGACAAGAATAAGCCTAGGGAGGACGAAAATGACCTAAATGTTCATCCAATGACACAAACACACCTATTGGATGCACAAGATTGGTTAAAAACCCTAATTGGACAAGAATAAGCATAGGGAGGACGAAAATCACCTAAATGTTCATCCAATGACACAAACACACCTATTGGATGCACAAGATTTGTTAGAAACCCTACTTGGACAAGAATAAGCCTACGAAGGACGAAAATAACCTAAATGTTCATCAAATGACTAAACACACCTATTGGATGCACAAGATTGGTTAGAAACCCTAATTGGACAAGAATAAGCCTAGGGAGGACGAAAATGACCTAAATGTTGACCCAATGACACAAATGAACTTATTGGATTCACAAGATTGGTTAAAAACCCTAATTGGACAAGAATAAGCCTAGGGAGGACGAAAATGACCTAAATGTTCATCCAATGACACAAACACACCTATTGGATGCACAAGATTGGTTAAAAACCCTAATTGGACAAGAATAAGCCTTGGGAGGACGAAAATGACATAAATGTTCATCCAATTACACAAATGAACTTATTGGATGCACAAGATTGGTTAAAAACCCTAATTGGACAAGAATAAGCCTAGGGTGGACGAAAATGACCTAAATGTTTATCCAATGACACAAATGAACTTATTGGATGCACAAGATTGTTTAAAAACCCTAATTGGACAAGAATAAGCCTAGGGAGGACGAAAATGACCTAAATGTTCATCCAATGACACAAATACACCTATTGGATGCACAAGATTGGTTAGAAACCCTAATTGGACAAGAATAAGCTTAGGGAGGACGAAAATGACCTAAACGTTCATCCAATGACACAAACACACCTATTGGATGCACAAGATTGGTTAAAAACCCTAATTGGACAAGAATAAGCCTAGGGTGGACGAAAATGAACTAAATGTTTATCCAATGACACAAATGAACTTATTGGATGCACAAGATTTGTTAAAAACCCTAATTGGACAAGAATAAGCCTAGGGAGGACGAAAATGACCTAAATGTTCATCCAATGACACAAACACACCTATTGGATGCACAAGATTGGTTAAAAACCCTAATTGGACAAGAATAAGCCTAGGGAGGACGAAAATGACCTAAATGTTCATCCAATGACACAAATGAACTTATTGGATGCACAAGATTGGTTAAAAACCCTAATTGGACAAGAATAAGCCTAAGGAGGCCGAAAATGACCTAAATGTATATCCAATGACACAAAAGAACTCATTGGATGCACAAGATTGTTTAAAAACCCTAATTGGACAAGAATAATCCTAGGGACGACGAAAATGACCTAAATGTTCATCCAATGACACAAATGAACTTATTGGATGCACAAGATTGGTTAAAAACCCTAATTGGACAAGAATATGCCTTGGGTGGACGAAAATGACCTAAATGTTGATCCAATGACACAAATGAACTTATTGGATGTACAAGATTGGTTAAAAACCCTAATTGGACAAGAATAAGCCTAGGGAGGACGAAAATGACCTAAATGTTCATCCAATGACACAAAGGAACTTATTGGATGCACAAGATTGGTTAAAAACCCTAATTGGTCAAGAATAAGCCTTGGGAGGACGAAGATGACCTAAATGTTCATCCAATGACACAAATTAACTTATTGGATGCACAAGATTGGTTAAAAACCCTAATTGGACAAGAATAAGCCTTGGGAGGACGAAAATGCCCTAAATGTTCATCCAATGACACAAACACACCTATTGGATGCACAAGATTGTTTAAAATCCCTAATTGGACAAGTATAAGCCAAGGGAGGACGAAAATAACCTAAATGTTCATCCAATGACACAAACACACATATTGGATGCACATGATTGGTTAAAAACCCTAATTGGACAAGAATAAGCCTAGGGAGGACGAAAATGACCTAAATGTTCATCCAATGACACAAATGAACTTATTGGATGCACAAGATTGGTTAAAAACCATAATTGGACAAGAATAAGCATAAGGAGGACGAAAATGACCTAAATGTTCATCCAATGACACAAACCCACATATTGGATGCACAAGATTGCTTAAAACCCTAATTGGACAAGAATAAGACTAGGGAGGACGAAAATGACCTAAATGTTCCTCCAATGACACAAACACACCTACTGGATGCACAAGATTGCATAAAAACCATAATTGGACAAGAATAAGACTAGGGATGACGAAAATGACCTAAATGTTCATCCAATGACACAAATGAACTTATTGGATGCACAAGATTGGTTAAAAACCCTAATTGGACAAGAATAAGCCTAGGGAGGACGAAAATGACCTAAATGTTCATCCAATGACACAAACACACCTATTGGATGCACAAGATTGGTTAAAAACCCTAATTGGACAAGAATAAGCCTAGGGAGGACGAAATTGACCTAATTGTTCGTCCAATGACACAAACACACCTATTGGATGCACAAGATTGCATAAAAACCGTAATTGGACAAGAATAAGACTAGGGAGGACGAAAATGACCTAAATGTTCATCCAATGACACAAATGAACTTATTGGATGCACAAGATTGGTTAAAAACCCTAATTGGACAAGAATAAGCCTAGGGAGGACGAAAATTACCTAAATGTTCGTCCAGCGACACAAACACACCTATTGGATGCACAAGATTGCATAAAAACCCTAATTGGACAAGAATAAGACTAGGGAGGACGAAAATGACCTAAATGTTCGTCCAATGGCACAAATGAACTTATTGGATGCACAAGATTGCATAAAAACCCTAATTGGACAAGAATAAGCCTAGGGAGGACGAAAATGACCTAAATGTTCATCCAATGACACAAACACACATATTGGATGCACAAAATTGCTTAAAACCATAATTGGACAAGAATAAGACTAGGGAGGACGAAAATGACCTAAATGTTCATCCAATGACACAAATGAACTTATTGGATGCACAAGATGGGTTAAAAACCCTAATTGGACAAGAATAAGCCTAGGGAGGACGAAAATGACCTAAATGTTCATCCAATGACACAAACACACCTATTGGATGCACAAGATTGGTTAAAAACCCTAATTGGACAAGAATAAGCATTGGGAGGACTAAAATGACCTAAATGTTCATCCAATGACACAAACACACCTATTGGATACACAAGATTGTTTAGAAACCCTAATTGGACAAGAATAAGCCTAGGGAGGACGAAAATGACCTAAATATTCATCCAATGACACAAATGAACTTATTGGATGCACAAGATTGCTTAAAATCCTAATTGGACAGGAATAAGACTAGGGAGGACGAAAATGACCTAAATGTTCATCCAATGACACAAACACACCCATTGGATGAACAAGATTGGTTAAAAACCCTAATTGGACCTGAATAAGCCTAGGGAGGATGAAAATGACCTAAATGTTCACCCAATGACACAAATGAACTTATTGGATGCACAAGATTGGTTAAAAACCCTAATTGGACAAGAATAAGCCTAGGGAGGACGAAAATGACCTAAATGTTCATCCAATGACACAAACACACCTATTGGATGCACAAGATTGGTTAAAAACCCTAATTGGACAAGAATAAGCATAGGGAGGACGAAAATGACTTAAATGTTCATCCAATGACACAAACACACCTATTGGATGCACAAGATTTGTTAGAAACCCTAATTGGACAAGAATAAGCCTAGGGAGGATGAAAATGACTTAAATATTCATCCAATGACACAAATGAACTTATTGGATGCACAAGATTGCTTAAAACCCTAATTGGACAAGAATAAGACTAGGAAGGACAAAAATAACCTAAATGTTCATCCAATGACACAAACACGCCTATTGGATGCACAAGATTGGTTAAAAACCCTAATTGGACAAGAATAAGCATAGGGAGGACGAAAATGACCTAAATGTTATTCAAATGACACAAACACACCTATTGGATGCACAAGATTGGTTAGAAACCCTAATTGGACAAGAATAAGCCTAGGGAGGACGAAAATGACCTAAATGTTCATCCAATGACACAAACACACCTATTGGATGCACAAGATTGGTACAAAACCCTAATTGGACTAGAATAAGCCTAGGGAGGACGAAATGACCTAAATGTTAATCCAATGAAACAAATGAACTTATTAGATGCACAAGATTGCTTAAAAACCCTAATTGGACAAGAATAAGCCTAGGGAGGACGAAAATGACCTAAATGTTCATCCAATGACACAAACACACCTATTGGATGCACAAGATTGGTTAAAAACCCTAATTGGACAAGAATAAGCCTAGGGAGGACGAAAATGACCTAAATGTTCATCCAATGACACAAATTAACTTATTGGATGCACAAGATTGGTTAAAAACCCTAATAAGATAAGAATATGCCTAGGGAGGACGAAAATGACCTAAATGTTCATCCAATGACACAAATGAACTTATTGGATGCACAAGATTGCTTAAAAACCCTAATTGGACAAGAATAAGCCTAGGGAGGACGAAAATGACCTAAATGTTCATCCAATAACACAAATGTACTTATCGGATGCACAACATTGGTTAAAAACCCTAATTGGACAAGAATAAGCCTAGGGAGGACGAAAATGACCTAAATGTTCATCCAATGACACAAATGAACTTATTGGATGCACAAGATTGCTTAAAAACCCTAATTGGACAAGAATAAGCCTAGGGAGGACGAAAATGACCTAAATGTTCATCCAATGAAACAAATACACCTATTGGATGCAAAAGATTGGTTAGAAACCCTAATTTGACAAGAATAAGCCTAGGGAGGACGAAAATGACCTAAATGTTCATCCAATTACACAAACACACCTATTGGATGCACAAGATTGGTTAAAAACCCTAATTGGACAAGAATAAGCCTAGGGAGGACGAAAATGACCTAAATGTTCATCCAATGACACAAACACACCTATTGGATGCACAAGATTGGTTAAAAACCCTAATTGGACAAGAATAAGCCTAGGGAGGACGACAATGACCTAAATGTTCATCCAATGACACAAATGAACTTATTGGATGCACAAGATTGCTTAAAAACCCTAATTGGACAAGAATAAGCCTAGGGAGGACGAAAATGACCTAAATGTTCATCCAATGACACAAATACACCTATTGGATGCACAAGATTGGTTAGAAACCCTAATTGGACAAGAATAAGCCTAGGGAGGACGAAACTGACCTAAATGTTCATCCAATGAAACAAACACACCTATTGGATGCACAAGATTGCTTAAAAAACCTAATTGGACAAGAATAAGCCTAGGGAGGACAAAAATGACCTAAATGTTCATCCAATGACACAAATACACCTATTGGATGCACAAGATTCGTTAGAAACCCTAATTGGACAAGAATAAGCCTAGGGAGGACGAAACTGACCTAAATGTTCATCCAATGACACAAATGAACTTATTGGATGCACAAGATTGCTTAAAAACCCTAATTGGACAAGAATAAGCCTAGGGAGGACGAAAATGACCTAAATGTTCATCCAATGACACAAATACACCTATTGGATGCACAAGATTGGTTAGAAACCCTAATTGGACAAGAATAAGCTTAGGGAGGACGAAAATGACCTAAACGTTCATCCAATGACACAAACACACCTATTGGATGCACAAGATTGGTTAAAAACCCTAATTGGACAAGAATAAGCCTAGGGTGGACGAAAATGAACTAAATGTTTATCCAATGACACAAATGAACTTATTGGATGCACAAGATTTGTTAAAAACCCTAATTGGACAAGAATAAGCCTAGGGAGGACGAAAATGACCTAAATGTTCATCCAATGACACAAACACACCTATTGGATGCACAAGATTGGTTAAAAACCCTAATTGGACAAGAATAAGCCTAGGGAGGACGAAAATGACCTAAATGTTCATCCAATGACACAAATGAACTTATTGGATGCACAAGATTGGTTAAAAACCCTAATTGGACAAGAATAAGCCTAAGGAGGCCGAAAATGACCTAAATGTATATCCAATGACACAAAAGAACTCATTGGATGCACAAGATTGTTTAAAAACCCTAATTGGACAAGAATAATCCTAGGGACGACGAAAATGACCTAAATGTTCATCCAATGACACAAATGAACTTATTGGATGCACAAGATTGGTTAAAACCCTAATTGGATAAGAATACGCCTTTGGAAGACGAAAATGACCTAATTGTTCATCCAAGGACACAAACATACCTATTGGACGCACAAGATTGGTTAAAAACCCTAATTGGACAAGGAGATGCCTAAGGAAGACGAAAATGACCTAAATGTTCATCCAATGACACAAACACACCTATTGGATGCACAAGATTGTTTAAAAACCCTAATTGGACAAGAATAAGTCTAGGGAGGACCAAAATGACCTAAATGTTCATTCAAGGACACAAATGAACTTATTCGATGCACAAGATTGGTTAAAAAACTATAATTGGACAAGAATAAGCCTTGGGAGGACGAAAATGACCTAAATGTTCATCCAATGACACAAATTAACTTATTGGATGCACAAGATTGTTTAAAAACCCTAATTGTACAAGTATAAGCCAAGGGAGGACGAAAATAACCAAAATATTCATTCAATGACACAAACACACCTATTGGATGTACATGATTGGTTAAAAACCCTAATTGGACAAGAATAAACCTAGGGAGGACAAAAATGAACTAAATGTTCATCCAATGACACAAACACACCTATTGGATGCACAAGATTGGTTAAAAACCCTAATTGGACAAGATGATGCCTAAGGAAGACTCAAATGACCTAAATGTTCATCCAATGACACAAACACACCTATTGGATGCACAAGATTGTTTAAAAACCCTAATTGGACAAGAATAAGCCTAGGGAGGACGATAATGACCTAAATGTTCATCCAATGATACAAATGAACTTATTGGATGCACAAGATTGGTTAAAAACCCTAATTGGACAAGACTAAGCCTAAGTAGGACGAAAATGACCTAAATGTTAATCCAATGGCACAAACACACCTATAGGATGCACAATATTGCTTAAAAACCCTAATTGGACAAGAATAAGCCTAGGGAGGACGAAAATGACCTAAATGTTCATCCAATGATACAAATGAACTTATTGGATGCACAAGATTGGTTAAAAACCCTAATTGGACAAGAATAAGCCTAAGTAGGACGAAAATGACCTAAATGTTAATCCAATGACACAAACACACCTATAGGATGCACAATATTGGTTAAAACCCCTAATTTGACAATTATAAGCCTTTGGAGGACGAAGATGACCTAAATGATAATCCAATGACACAAAGACGCTTATTGGATGCACAAGATTGGTTAAAAACCCTAATTGGACAAGAATAAGCCAAGGGAGGACGAAAATGCCCTAAATGATAATCCAACGACACAAACACACCTATTGGATGCACAAGATTGGTTAAAAACCCTAATTGGACAAGAATAAGGCTAGGGAGGACGAAAATGACCTAAATGTTGACCCAATGACACAAATGAACTTATTGGATATACAAGATTGGTTAAAAACCCTAATTGGACAAGAATATGCCTTGCGTGGACGAAAATGACCTAAATGTTGATCCAATGACACAAATGATCTTATTGGATGTACAAGATTGGTTAAAAACCCTAATTGGACAAGAATAAGCCTAGGGAGAACGAAAATGACCAAAATGTTCATCCAATGATACAAAGGAACTTATTGGATGCACAAGATTGGTTAAAAACCCTAATTGGACAAGAATAAGCCTTGGGAGGACGAAGATGACCTAAATGTTCATCCAATGACACAAATTAACTTATTGGATGCACAAGATTGGTTAAAAACCCTAATTGGACAAGAATAACCCTTGGGAGGACGAAAATGCCCTAAATGTTCATCCAATGACACAAACACACCTATTGGATGCACAAGATTGTTTAAAATCCCTAATTGGACAAGTATAAGCCAAGGGAGGACGAAAATAACCTAAATGTTCATCCAATGACACAAACACACCTATTGGATGCACATGATTGGTTAAAAACCCTAATTGGACAAGAATAAGCCTAAGGA
>JBBPBR010002394.1:0-11501 GCA_037974775.1 Cicer pinnatifidum | reverse complement strand
TTCGTCCTCCCTAGACATATTCTTGTCCAATTAGGGTTTTTAACCAATCTTGTGCATCCAATAGGTGTGATTGTGTCATTGGATGATCAATTAGGTCATTTTCGTCCTCCCTAGGCTTATTCTTGTCCAATTAGGGTTTTTAACCAATCTTGTGAATCCAATAAGTTCATTTGTGTCATTGGATTAACATTTAGGTCATTTTCGTCCTCCCTAGGCATATTCTTGTCCAATTAGGGTTTTTAACCAATCTTGTGCATCCAATAGGTGTGTTTTTGTCATTGGATGATCAATTAGGTTATTTTCGTCCTCCCTAGGCTTATTCTTGTCCAATTAGGGTTTTTAACCAATCTTGTGCATCCAATAAGTTGAGTTGTGTCATTGGATTAACATTTAGGTCATTTTCGTCATCCCTAGGCTTATTCTTGTCCAATTAGGGTTTTTAACCAATCTTGTGCATCCAATAGGTGTGTTTGTGTCATTGGATGATCAACTAGGTCATTTTCGTCCTCCTTAGGCTTATTCTTGTCCAATTCGAGTTTTTAACCAATCTTGTGCATCCAATAAGTTCATTTGTGTCATTGGATTAACAGTTAAGTCATTTTCGCCCTACCTAGGCATATTCTTGTCCCATTAGGGTTTTTAACCAATCTTGTGCATTCAATAGGTGTATATGTGTCATTGGATGATCAATTAGGTTATTTTCGTCCTCCCTAGGCTTATTCTTGTCCAATTAGGGTTTTTAACCAATCTTGTGCATCCAATAAGTTGAGTTGTGTCATTGGATTAACATTTAGGTCATTTTCGTCATCCCTAGGCTTATTCTTGTCCAATTAGGGTTTTTAACCAATCTTGTGCATCCAATAGGTGTGTTTGTGTCATTGGATGATCAATTTGGTCATTTTCGTCCTCCCTAGGCTATTTCTTGTCCAATTTGGGTTTTTAACCGATCATGTGCATCCAATAGGTGTGTTTGTGTCATTGGATGATCAATTAGGTCATTTTCGTCCTCCCTAGGCTATTTCTTGTCCAATTAGGGTTTTTAACCAATCTTGTGCATCCAATAACTTTGTTTGTGTCATTGAATTAATATTTAGGTCATTTTCGTCCTCCCTAGGCATATTCTTGTCCAATTAGGGTTTTTAACCAATCTTGCTTATCCAATAGGTGTGTTTGTGGCATTGGATGATCAATTAGGTCATTTTCGTCCTCCCTAGGCTTATTCTTGTCCAATTAGGGTTTTTAACCAATCTTGTGCATCCAATAAGTTTGTTTGTTTCATTGAATTAATATTTAGGTCATTTTCGTCCTCCCTAGGCATATTCTTGTCCAATTAGGGTTTTTAACCAATCTTGTGCATCAAATAGGTGTGTTTGTGTCATTGGATGATCAACTAGGTCATTTTCGTCCTCCCTAGGCTTATTCTAGTCCAATTAGGGTTTTTAACCAATCTTGTGCATCCAATAACTTTGGTTGTGTCATTGAATTAACATTTATGTCATTTTCGTCCTCCCTAGGCATATTCTTGTCCAATTAGGGTTTTTAACCAATCTTGTACATCCAATAGGTGTGTTTGTGTCATTTGATGATCAATTAGGTCATTTTCGTCCTCCCTAGGCTTATTCTTGTCCAATTAGGGTTTTTAACCAATCTTGTGCATCCAATAAGTTTGTTTGTTTCATTGAATTAATATTTAGGTCATTTTCGTCCTCCCTAGGCATATTCTTGTCCAATTAGGGTTTTTAACCAATCTTGTGCATCCAATAGATGTGTTTGTGTCATTGGATGATCAATTAGGCCATTTTCGTCCTCCCTAGGCTTATTCTTGTCCAATTAGGGTTTTTAACCAATCTTGTGCATCCAATAGGTGTGTTTGTGTCATTGGATGATCATATAGGTCATTTTCGTCCTCCCTAGGCATATTCATGTCCAATTAGGGTTTTTAACCAATCTTGTGCATCCAATAGGTGTGTTTGTGTCATTGGATGATCAATTAGGTCATTTTCGTCCTCCCTAGGCATATTCTTGTCCAATTAGGGTTTTTAACCAATCTTGTGCATCCAATAGGTGTGTTTGTGTCATTGGATGATCAATTAGGTTATTTTCGTCCTCCCTAGGCTTATTCTTGTCCAATTAGGGTTTTTAACAAATCTTGTGCATCCAATAACTTTGTTTGTGTCATTGAATTAATATTTAGGTCATTTTCGTCCTCCCTAGGCATATTCTTGTCCAATTAGGGTTTTTAACCAATCTTGTGCATCCAATAGGTGTTTTTGTGTCATTGGATGATCAATTAGGTCATTTTCGTCCTCCCTAGGCATATTCTTGTCCAATTAGGGTTTTTAACCAATCTTGTGCATCCAATAGGTGTGTTTGTGTCATTGGATGATCAATTAGGTTATTTTCGTCCTCCCTAGGAATATTCTTGTCCAATTAGGGTTTTTAACCAATCTTGTGCATCCAATAGGTGTGTTTGTGTCATTGGATGATCAATTAGGTCATTTTCGTCCTCCCTAGGCATATTCTTGTCCAATTAGGGTTTTTAACCAATCTTGTCCATTCAATAAGTTCATTTGTGTCGTTGGATGATCAATTAGGTCATTTTCGTCCTCCCTAGGCTTATTCTTGTCCAATTAGGGTTTTTAACCAATCTTGTGCATCCAATAAGTTTGTTTGCGTCATTGGATGATCAATTAGGTCATTTTTGTCCTCCCTAGGCATATTCTTGTCCAACTAGGGTTTTTAACCAATCTTGTGCATCCAATAGGTGTGTTTGTGTCATTGGATGATCAATTAGGTCATTTTCGTCCTCCCTAGGCTTATTCTTGTCCAATTAGGGTTTTTAACCAATCTTGTGCATCCAATAAGTTTGTTTGTGTCATTGAATTAATATTTAGGTCATTTTCGTCCTCCCTAGACATATTCTTGTCCAATTAGGGTTTTTAACCAATCTTGTGCATCAAATAGGTGTGTTTGTGTCATTGGATGATCAATTAGGTCATTTTCGTCCTCCCTAGGCTTATTCTTGTCCAATTAGGGTTTTTAACCAATCTTGTGAATCCAATAAGTTCATTTGTGTCATTGGATTAACATTTAGGTCATTTTCGTCCTCCCTAGGCATATTCTTGTCCAATTAGGGTTTTTAACCAATCTTGTGCATCCAATAGGTGTGTTTGTGTCATTGGATGATCAATTAGGTGTTTTTCGTCCTCCCTAGGCATATTCTTGTCCAATTAGGGTTTTTAACCAATCTTGTGCATCCAATAGGTGTGTTTGTGTCATTGGATGATCAATTAGGTCATTTTCGTCCTCCCTAGGCATATTCTTGTCCAGTTAGGGTTTTTAACCAATCTTGTGCATCCAACAGGTGTGTTTGTGTCATTGGATGATCAATTAGGTCATTTTCGTCCTCCCTAGGCTTATTCTTGTCCAATTAGGGTTTTTAACCAATCTTGTGCATCCAATAAGTTCATTAGTGTCATTGGATGATCAATTAGGTCATTTTCGTCCTCCCTAGGCATGTTCTTGTCCAACTAGGTTTTTTAACCAATTTTGTGAATCCAATAGGTGTGTTTGTGTCATTGGATGATCAATTAGGTCATTTTCGTCCTCCCTAGGCTTATTCTTGTCCAATTAGGGTTTTTAACCAATCTTGTGCATCCAATAAGTTCATTAGTGTCATTGGATGATCAATTAGGTCATTTTCGTCCTCCCTAGGCATATTCTTGTCCAGTTATGGTTTTTAACCAATCTTGTGCATCCAATAGGTGTGTTTGTGTCATTGGATGATCAATTAGGTCATTTTCGTCCTCCCTAGGCTTATTCTTGTCCAATTAGGGTTTTTAACCAATCTTGTGCATCCAATAAGTTCATTAGTGTCATTGGATGATCAATTAGGTCATTTTCGTCCTCCCTAGGCATGTTCTTGTCCAACTAGGGTTTTTAACCAATCTTGTGCATCTAATAGGTGTGTTTGTGTCATTGGATGATCAATTAGGTCGTTTTCGTCCTCCCTAGGCTTATTCTTGTCCAATTAGGGTTTTTAACCAATCTTGTGCATCCAATAGGTGTGTTTGTGTCATTGGATGATCAATTAGGTCATTTTCGTCCTCCCTAGGCTTATTCTTGTCCAATTAGGGTTTTTAACCAATCTTGTGCATCCAATAAGTTCATTAGTGTCATTGGATGATCAATTAGGTCATTTTCGTCCTCCCTAGGCATGTTCTTGTCCAACTAGGGTTTTTAACCAGTCTTGTGCATCCAATAGGTGTGTTTGTGTCATTGGATGATCAATTAGGTCATTTTCGTCCTCCCTAGGCTTATTCTTGTCCAATTAGGGTTTTTAACCAATCTTGTGCATCCAATAAGTTCATTAGTGTCATTGGATGATCAATTAGGTCATTTTCGTCCTCCCTAGGCTTATTCTTGTCCAATTAGGGTTTTTAAGCAATCTTGTGCATCCAATAAGTTCATTTGTGTCATTGGATTAACATTTAGGTCATTTTCGTCCTCCCTAGGCATATTCTTGTCCAATTAGGGTTTTTAACCAATCTTGTGCATCCAATAGGTGTGTTTTTGTCATTGGATGATCAATTAGGTTATTTTCGTCCTCCCTAGGCTTATTCTTGTCCAATTAGGGTTTTTAACCAATCTTGTGCATCCAATAAGTTGAGTTGTGTCATTGGATTAACATTTAGGTCATTTTCGTTCTACCTGGGCTTATTCTTGTCCAATTAGGGTTTTTAACCAATCTTGTGCATCCAATAAGTTCATTTGTGTTATTGGATTAACATTTAGGTCATATTCGTCTTCCCTAGGCATATTCTTGTCCAATTAGGGTTTTTAACCAATCTTGTGCATCCAACAGGTGTGTTTGTGTCATTGGATGATCAATTAGGTCATTTTCGTCCTCCTTAGGCATATTCTTGTCCAATTAGGGTTTTTAACCAATCTTGTGCATCCAATAGGTGTGTTTGTGTCATTGGATGATCAATTAGGTCATTTTCGTCTTACCTAGGCATATTCTTGTCCAGTTAGGGTTTTTAACCAATCTTGTGCATCCAATAGGTGTGTTTGTGTCATTGGATCATCAAATAGGTCATTTTCGTCCTCCCTAGGCTTATTCTTGTCCAATTAGGGTTTTTAACCAATCTTGTGCATCCAATAAGTTCATTAGTGTCATTGGATGATCAATTAGGTCATTTTCGTCCTCCCTAGGCATGTTCTTGTCCAACTAGGGTTTTTAACCAATCTTGTGCATCCAATAGGTGTGTTTGTATTATTGGATGATCAATTAGGTCATTTTCGTCCTCCCTAGGCATATTCTTGTCCAATTATGGTTTTTAACCAATCTTGTGCATCCTATAAGTTGAGTTGTGTCATTGGATTAACATTTAGGTCATTTTCGTTCTCCCTAGGCTTATTCTTGTCCAATTAGGGTTTTTAACCAATCTTGTGCATCCAATAACTTTTTTTGTGTCATTGAATTAATATTTAGGTCATTTTCGTCCTCCCTAGGCATATTCTTGTCCAATTAGGGTTTTTAACCAGTCTTGTGCATCCAATAGGTGTGTTTGTGTCATTGGATGATCAATTAGGTCATTTTCGTCCTCCTTAGGCTTATTATTGTCCAATTATGGTTTTTAAGCAATCTTGTGGTTCCAATAAGTTCATTTGTGTCATTGGATTAACATTTAGGTCATTTTCGTCCTCCCTAGGCATATTCTTGTCCAATTAGGGTTTTTAACAAATCTTGTGCATCCAATAGGTGTGTTTGTGTCATTGGATGATCAATTAGGTCATTTTCGTCCTCCCTAGGCATATTCTTGTCCAATTAGGGTTTTTAACCAATCTTGTGCATCCAATAAGTTCATTAGTGTCATTGGATTATCAATTAGGTCATTTTCGTCCTCCCTAGGCATGTTCTTGTCCAACTAGGGTTTTTAACCAATCTTGTGCATCCAATAGGTGTGTTTGTGTCATTGGATGATCAATTAGGTCATTTTCGTCCTCCCTAGGGATATTCTTGTCCAATTAGGGTTTTTAACCAATCTTGTGCATCCAATAACTTTGTTTGTGTCATTGAATTAATATTTAGGTCATTTTCGTCCTCCCTAGGCATATTCTTGTCCAATTAGGGTTTTTAACCAATCTTGTGCATCCAATAGGTGTGTTTGTGTCATTGGATGATCAATTAGGTCATTTTCGTCCTCCCTAGGCATATTCTTGTCCAATTAGGGTTTTTAACCAATCTTGTGCATCCAATAGGTGTGTTTGTGTCATTGGATGATCAATTAGGTCATTTTCGTCCTCCCTAGGCATATTCTTGTCCAATTAGGGTTTTTAACCAATCTTGTGCATCCAATAAGTTCATTGGTGTCATTGGATGATCAATTAGGTCATTTTCGTCCTCACTAGGCATATTCTTGTCCAACTAGGGTTTTAAACCAATCTTGTGCATCTAATAGGTGTGTTTGTGTCATTGGATGATCAATTAGGTCGTTTTCGTCCTCCCTAGGCCTATTCTTGTCCAATTAGGGTTTTTAACCAATCTTGTGCATCCAATAGGTGTGCTTGTGTCATTGGATGATCAATTAGGTCATTTTCGTCCTCCCTAGGCTTATTCTTGTCCAATTAGGGTTTTTAACCAATCTTGTGCATCCAATAACTTTGTTTGTGTCATTGAATTAATATTTAGGTCATTTTCGTCCTCCATAGGCATATTCTTGTCCAACTTGGGTTTTTAACCAATCTTGTGCATCCAATAGGTGTGTTTGTGTCATTGGATGATCAATTAGGTCATTTTCGTCCTCCATAGGCTTATTCTTGTCCAATTAGGGTTTTTAACCAATCTTGTGCATCCAATAAGTTCATTTGTGTTATTGGATTAACATTTAGGTCATTTTCGTCTTCCCTAGGCATATTCTTGTCCAATTAGGGTTTTTAACCAATCTTGTGCATCCAACAAGTTGAGTTGTGTCATTGGATTCACATTTAGGTCATTTTCGACCTCCCTTGGCTTATTCTTGTACAATTAGGGTTTTTAACCAATCTTGTGCATCCAATAGGTGTGTTTGTGTCATTGGATGATCAATTAGGTCATTTTCGTCCTCCCTAGGCATATTCTTGTCCAACTAGGGTTTTTAACCAATCTTGTGCATCCAATAGGTGTGTTTGTGTCTTTGGATGATCAATTAGGTCATTTTCGTCCTCCCTAGGCTTATTCTTGTCCAATTAGGGTTTTTAACCAATCTTGTGCATCCAATAGGTGTGTTTGTGTCATTGGATGATCAATTAGGTCATTTTCGTCCTCCCTAGGCTTATTCTTGTCCAATTAGGGTTTTTAACCAATCTTGTGCATCCAATAGGTGTGTTTGTGTCATTGGATTAACATTTAGTTCATTTTCGTCCTCCCTAGGCTTATTCTTGTCCAATTAGGATTTTGAACCAATCTTGTGCGTCCAATAAGTTTGTTTGTGTCATTGAATTAATATTTAGGTCATTTTCGTCCTCCCTAGGCATATTCTTGTCCAATTAGGGCTTTTAACCAATCTTGTGCATCCAATAAGTTCATTTGTGTCATTGGATGATCAATTAGGTCATTTTCGTCCTCCCTAGGCTTATTCTTGTCCAATTAGGGTTTTTAACCAATCTTGTGCATCCAATAGGTGTGTTTGTGTCATTGGATGATCAATTAGGTCATTTTCATCCTTCCTAGACTTATTCTTGTCAAATTAGGGTTTTTAATCAATCTTGTGCATCCAATAACTTTGTTTGTGTCATTGAATTAATATTTAGGTCATTTTCGTCCTCCCTAGGCATATTCTTGTCCAATTAGGGTTTTTAACCAATCTTATGCATCCAATAGGTGTGTTTGTGTCATTGGATGATCAATTAGGTCATTTTCATCCTCCCTAGGCATATTCTTGTCCAATTAGGGTTTTTAACCAATCTTGTGCATCCAATAGGTGTGTTTGTGTCATTGGATGATCAATTAGGTGATTTTCGTCCTCCCTAGGCATATTCTTGTCCAATTAGGGTTTTTAACCAATCTTGTGTATCCAATAGGTGTGTTTGTGTCATTGGATGATCAATTAGGCCATTTTCGTCTTCCCTAGGCATATTCTTGTCCAATTAGGGTTTTTAACCAATCTTGTGCATCCAATAGGTGTGTTTGTGTCATTGGATGATCAATTAGGTCATTTTCGTCCTCCCTAGGCTTATTCTTGTCCAATTAGGGTTTTTAACCAATCTTGTGCATCCAATAGGTGTGTTTGTGTCATTGCATGATCGATTAGGTCATCGTCGTCCTCTCTAGGCTTATTCTTGCCCAATTAGGGTTTTTAACCAATCTTGTGCATCCAATAGTTGTGTTTGTGTCATTGGATGATCAATTAGGTTATTTTCTTCCTCCCTAGGCTTATTCTTGTCCAATTAGGGTTTTTAACCAATCTTGTGCATCCAATAGGTGTGTTTGTGTCATTGGATGACCAATTAGGTCATTTTCGTCCTCCCTAGGCTTATTCTTGTCCAATTAGGGTTTTTAACAATTCTTGTGCATCCAATAGGTGTGTTTGTGGCAATGGATGATCAATTAGGTCATTTTCGTCCTCCCTAGGCATATTCTTGTCCAATTAGGGTTTTTAACCAATCTTGTGCATCCAATAGGTGTGTTTGTGTCATTGGATGATCAATTAGGTCATTTTCGTCCTCCCTAGGCTTATTCTTGTCCAATTAGGGTTTTTAACCAATCTTGTGCATCCAATAGGTGTGTTTGTGTCATTGGATGATCAATTGGGTCATTTTCTTCCTCCCTAGGAATATTTTTATCCAATTAGGGTTTTTAACAAATCTTGTGCATCCAATAGGTTTGTTTGTTTCATTGAATTAATATTTAGGTCATTTTTGTCCTCTCTAGGCATATTCTTGTCCAATTAGGGTTTTTAACCAATCTTGTGCATCCAATAAGTTTGTTTGTGTCAATGAATTAATATTTAGGTCATTTTTGTCCTCCCTAGGCATATTCTTGTCCAATTAGGGTTTTTAACCAATCTTGTGCATCCAATAGGTGTGTTTGTGTCATTGGATGATCAATTAGGTCATTTTCGTCCTCCCTAGGCTTATTCTTGTCCAATTAGGGTTTTTAACCAATCTTGTGCATCCAATAGGTGTGTTTGGGTCATTGGATGATATATTCGGTCATTTTCTTCCTCCCTATGCTTGTTCTTGTCCAATTAGGGTTTTTAACCAATCTTGTGCATCCAATAGGTGTGTTTGTGTCATTGGATGATCAATTAGGTCATTTTCGTCCTCCCTAGGCTTATTATTGTCCAATTAGGGTTTTTAACCAATCTTGTGGATCCAATAACTTTGTTTGTGTCATTGAATTAATATTTTGGTCATTTTCATACTCCCTAGGCATATTCTTGTCCAATTAGGGTTTTTAACCAATCTTGTGCATCCAATAGGTGTGTTTGTGTCATTGGATGATCAATTAGGTCATTTTCGTCCTCCCTAGGCTTATTCTTGTCCAATTAGGGTTTTTAACCAATCTTGTGCATCCAATAGGTGTGTTTGTGTCATTGGATGATCAATTAAGTCATTTTCGTCCACCCTAGGCTTATTCTAGTCAAATTAGGGTTTTTTAACCAATCTTGTGCATCCAATAGGTGTGTTTGTGTCATTGGATGATCAATTAGGTCATTTTCGTCCTCCCTAGGCATATTCTTGTCCAATTAGGGTTTTTAACCAATCTTGTGCATCCATTAGGTGTGTTTGTGGCAATGGATGATCAATTAGGTCATTTTCGTCCACCCTAGGCTTATTCTAGTCAAATTAGGGTTTTTAACCAATCTTGTGCATCCAATAGGTGTGTTTGTGTCATTGGATGATCAATTAGGTCATTTTCTTCCTCCCTAGGCTTATTCTTGTCCAATTAGGGTTTTTAACCAATCTTGTGCATCAAATAAGTTCATTAGTGTCATTGGATGATCAATTAGGTCATTTTCGTCCTCCCTAGGCATGTTCTTGTCCAACTAGGGTTTTTAACCAATCTTGTGCATCCAATAGGTGTGTTTGTCTCATTGGATGATCAATTAGGTCATTTTCGTCCTGCCAAGGCTTATTCTTGTCCAATTAGGGTTTTTAACCAATCTTGTGCATCGAATAAGTTTGTTTGTGTCATTGAATTAATATTTAGGTCATTTTCGTCCTCCCTAGGCATATTCTTGTCCAATTAGGGTTTTTAACCAATCTTGTGCATCCAATAGGTGTGTTTGTGTCATTGGATGATCAATTAGGTCATTTTCGTCCTCCCTAGGCTTATTCTTGTCCAATTAGGGTTTTTAACCAATCTTGTGCATCCAATAAGTTTGTTTGTGTCATTGAATTAATATTTAGGTCATTTTCGTCCTCGCTAGGCATATTCTTGTCCAATTATGGTTTTTAACCAATCTTGTGCATCCAATAGGTGTGTTTGTGTCATTGGATGATCAATTAGGTCATTTTTGTCCTCCCTAGGCTTATTCTTGTCCAATTAGGGTTTTTAACCAACCTTGTGCATCCAATAAGTTCATTTGTGTTATTGGATTAACATTTAGGTCATATTCGTCCTCCCTAGGCATATTCTTGTCCAATTAGGGTTTTTAACCAATCTTGTGTATCCAATAGGTGTGTTTGTGTAATTGGATGATCAATTAGGTCATTTTCGTCCTCCCTAGGCATATTCTTGTCCAATTAGGGTTTTTAACCAATCTTGTGCATCCAATAGGTGTGTTTGTGTCATTGGATGATCAATTAGGTCATTTTCGTCCTCCCTAGGCTTATTCTTGTCCAATTAGGGTTTTTAACCAATCTTGTGCATCCAATAAGTTCATTAGTGTCATTGGATGATCAATTAGGTCATTTTCGTCCTCCCTAGGCAGGTTCTTGTCCAACTAGGGTTTTTAACCCATCTTGTGCATCCAATAGGTGTGTTTGTGTCATTGGATGATCAATTAGGTCATTTTCGTCCTCCCTAGGCATATTCTTGTCCAATTAGGGTTTTTAACCAAACTTGTGCATCCAATAAGTTGAGTTGTGTCATTGGATTAACATTTAGGTCATTTTCATTCTACCTAGGCTTATTCTTGTCCAATTAGGGTTTTTAACCAATCTTGTGCATCCAATAACTTTGTTTGTGTCATTGAATTAATATTTAGGTCATTTTCGTCCTCCCTAGGCATATTCTTGTCCAATTAGGGTTTTTAACCAATCTTGTGCATCCAATAGGTGTCTTTGTGTCATTGGATGATCAATTAGGTCATTTTTGTCCTCCCTAGGCTTATTCTTGTCCAATTAGGGTTTTTAAGCAATCTTGTGCATCAAATAAGTTCATTTGTGTCATTGGATTAACATTTAGGTCATTTTCGTCCTCCCTAGGCATATTCTTGTCCAATTAGGGTTTTAACCAATCTTGTGCATCCAATAGGTGTGTTTGTGTCATTGGATGATCAATTAGGTCATTT
>JBBPBR010002393.1:0-11505 GCA_037974775.1 Cicer pinnatifidum | reverse complement strand
GCTTATTCTTGTCCAATTAGGGTTTTTAACCAATCTTGTGCATCCAATAACTTTGTTTGTGTCATTGAATTAATATTTAGGTCATTTTCGTCCTCCTTAGGCATATTCTTGTCCAATTAGGGTTTTTAACCAATCTTGTGCATCCAATAGGTGTGTTTGTGTCATTGGATGATCAATTAGGTCACTTTCGTCCTCCCTAGGCTTATTCTTGTTCAATTAGGGTTTTTAACCGATCTTGTGCATCCAATAGGTGTGTTTGTGTCATTGGATGATCAATTAGGTCATTTTCGTCCTCCCTAGGCATATTCTTGTCCAATTAGGGTTTTTAACCAATCTTGTGCATCCAATGGGTGTGTTTGTGTCATTGGATGATCAATTAGGTCATTTTCGTCCTCCCTAGACTTATTCTTGTCCAATTAGGGTTTTTAACCAATCTTGTACATCTAATAAGTTCATTTGTGTCATTGGATTAACATTTAGGTCATTTTCGACCTCCCTAGTCATATACTTGTCTAATTAGGGTTTTTAACCCATCTTGTGCATCCAATAGGTGTGTTTGTGTCATTGGATCATCAATTAGGTCATTTTCGTCCTCCCTAGGCTTATTCTTGTCCAATTAGGGTTTTTAACCAATCTTGTGCATCCAATACGTTCATTTGTGTCATTGGATTAACTTTTAGGTCATTTTCGTCCTCCCTAGGCATATTCTTGTCCAATTAGAGTTTTAGACCAATCTTGTGCATCCAATAGGTGTGTTTGTGTCATTGGATGATCAATTAGGTCATTTTCGTCCTCCCTAGGCTTATTCTTGTCCAATTAGGGTTTTTTAACCAATCTTGTGCATCCAATAAGTTGAGTTGTGTCATTGGATTAACATTTAGGTCATTTTCGTCCTCCCTTGGCATATTCTTGTCCAATTAGGGTTTTTAACCAATCTTGTGCATCCAATAGGTGTGTTTGTGTCATTGGATGATCAATTAGGTCATTTTCTTCCTCCCTAGGCTTATTCTTGTCCAATTAGGGTTTTTAACCAATCTTGTGCATCCAATACGTGTGTTTGTGTCATTGGATGATCAATTACGTCATTTTGAATCTCCCTAGGCTTATTCTTGTCCAATTAGGGTTTTTAACCAATCTTGTGCATCCAATAAGTTCATTTGTGTCATTGGATTAACATTTAGGTCATTTTCGTCCTCCCTAGGCATATTCTTGTCCAATTAGGGTTTTTAACCAATCTTGTGCATCCAATAGGTGTGTTTGTGTCATTGGATGATCAATTAGGTCTTTTTCGTTCTCCCTAGGCTTATTCTTGTCCAATTAGGGTTTTTAACCAATCTTGTGCATCCAATAAGTTTGTTTGTGTCATTGAATTAATATTTAGGTCATTTTCGTCCTCCCTAGGCATATTCTTGTCCAATTAGGGTTTTTAACCAATCTTGTGCATCCATTAGGTGTGTTTTTGTCATTGGAAGATCAATTAGGTCATTTCCGTCCTCCCTAGGCTTATTCTTGTCCAATTAGGGTTTTTAACCAATCTTGTGCATCCAATAAGTTTGTTTGTGTCATTGAATTAATATTTAGGTCATTTTCGTCCTCCCTAGGCATATTCTTGTCCAATTAGGGTTTTTTACTAATCTTGTGCATCCAATAAGTTCATTTGTGTCATTGGATGATCAATTAGGTCATTTTCGTCCTTCCTAGGCTTATTCTTGTCCAATTAGGGTTTTTAACCGATCTTGTGCATCCAATAGGTGTGTTTGTGTCATTGGATGATCAATTAGGTCATTTTCGTCCTCCCTAGGCATATTCTTGTCCAATTAGGGTTTTTAACCAATCTTGTGCATCCAATAGGCGTGTTTGTTTCATTGGATGATCAATTAGGTTATTTTCGTCCTCCCTAGGCATATTCTTGTCCAATTAGGGTTTTTAACTAATCATGTGCATCCAATAAGTTCATTTTTGTCATTGGATTATCAATTAGGTCATTTTCGTCCTCCCTAGGCATATTCTTGTCCAATTAGGGTTTTTAACCAATCTTGTGCATCCAATAGGTGTGTTTGTGTCATTGGATGATCAATTAGGTCATTTTCGTCCTCCCTAGGCTTATTCTTGTCCAATTAGGGTTTTTAACCAATCTTGTGCATCCAATACGTTCGTTTGTGTCATTGGATGATCAATTAGGTCATTTTCGTCCTCCCTAGGCTTATTCTTGTCCAATTAGGGTTTTTAACCAATCTTGTGCATCCAATAGGTGTGTTTGTGTCATTGGATGATCAATTAGGTCATTTTCGTCCTCCCTAGGCTTATTCTTGTCCAATTAGGGTTTTTAACCAATCTTGTGCATCCAATAACTTTGTTTGTGTCATTGAATTAATATTTTGGTCATTTTCGTCCTCCCTAGGCATGTTCTTGTCCAACTAGGGTTTTTAACCAATCTTGTGCATCCAATTGGTGTGTTTGTGTCATTGGATGATCAATTAGGTCATTTTCGTCCTCCCTAGGCTTATTCTTGTCCAATTAGGGTTTTTAACCAATCTTGTGCATCCAATAGGTGTGTTTGTGTCATTGGATGATCAATTAGGTCATTTTCGTCCTCCCTAGGCTTATTCTTGTCCAATTAGGGTTTTTAACCAATCTTGTGCATCCAATACGTTCATTTGTGTCATTGGATTAACATTTAGGTCATTTTCTTCCTCCCTAGGCATATTCTTGTCCAATTAGAGTTTTAGACCAATCTTGTGCATCCAATAGGTGTGTTTGTGTCATTGGATGATCAATTAGGTCATTTTCGTCCTCCCTAGGCTTATTCTTGTCCAATTAAGGTTTTTAACCAATCTTGTGCATCCAATAGGTGTGTTTGTGTCATTGGATGATCAATTAGGTCATTTCCGTCCTCCCTAGGCTTATTCTTGTCCAATTAGGGTTTTTAACCAATCTTGTGCATCCAATAGGTGTGTTTGTGTCATTGGATCATCAATTAGGTCATTTTCGTCCTCCCTAGGCTTATTCTTGTCCAATTAGGGTTTTTAACCAATCTTGTGCATCCAATAACTTTGTTTGTGTCATTGAATTAATATTTAGGTCATTTTCCTCCTCCCTAGGCATATTCTTGTCCAATTAGGGTTTTTAACCAATCTTGTGCATCCAATGGGTGTGTTTGTGTCATTGGATGATCAATTAGGTCATTTTCGTCCTCCCTAGGCTTATTCTTGTCCAATTAGGGTTTTTAACCAATCTTGTGCATCTAATAGGTGTGTTTGTGTCATTGGATGATCAATTAGGTCATTTTCGTCCTCCGTAGGCTTATTCTTGTCCAATTAGGGTTTTTAACCAATCTTGTGCATCCAATAACTTTGTTTGTGTCATTGAATTAATATTTAGGTCATTTTCGTCCTCCCTTGGCATATTCTTGTCCAATTAGGGTTTTTAACCGATCTTGTGCATCCAATAGGTGTGTTTGTGTCATTGGATGATCAATTTGGTCATTTTCGTCCTCCCTAGGCTTATTCTTGTCCAACTAGGGTTTTTAACCAATCTTGTGCATCCAATAAGTTGAGTTGGGTCATTGGATTAATATTTAGGTCATTTTCGTTCTCCCTACGCTTATTCTTGTCCAATTAGGGTTTTTAACCAATCTTGTGCATCCAATAACTTTGTTTGTGTCATTGAATTAATATTTAGGTCATTTTCGTCCTCCTTAGGCATATTCTTGTCCAATTAGGGTTTTTAACCAATCTTGTGCATCCAATAGGTGTGTTTGTGTCTTTGGATGATCAATTAGGTCACTTTCGTCCTCCCTAGGCTTATTCTTGTTCAATTAGGGTTTTTAACCGATCTTGTGCATCCAATAGGTGTGTTTGTGTCATTGGATGATCAATTAGGTCATTTTCGTCCTCCCTAGGCATATTCTTGTCCAATTAGGGTTTTTAACCAATCTTGTGCATCCAATAGGTGTGTTTGTGTCATTGGATGATCAATTAGGTCATTTTCGTCCTCCCTAGACTTATTCTTGTCCAATTAGGGTTTTTAACCAATCTTGTACATCTAATAAGTTCATTTGTGTCATTGGATTAACATTTAGGTCATTTTCGACCTCCCTAGTCATATACTTGTCCAATTAGGGTTTTTAACCCATCTTGTGCATCCAATAGGTGTGTTTGTGTCATTGGATCATCAATTAGGTCATTTTCGTCCTCCCTAGGCTTATTCTTGTCCAATTAGGGTTTTTAACCAATCTTGTGCATCCAATACGTTCATTTGTGTCATTGGATTAACTTTTAGGTCATTTTCGTCCTCCCTAGGCATATTCTTGTCCAATTAGAGTTTTAGACCAATCTTGTGCATCCAATAGGTGTGTTTGTGTCATTGGATGATCAATTAGGTCATTTTCGTCCTCCCTAGGCTTATTCTTGTCCAATTAGGGTTTTTTAACCAATCTTGTGCATCCAATAAGTTGAGTTGTGTCATTGGATTAACATTTAGGTCATTTTCGTCCTCCCTTGGCATATTCTTGTCCAATTAGGGTATTTAACCAATCTTGTGCATCCAATAGGTGTGTTTGAGTCATTGGACGATCAATTAGGTCATTTTCGTCCTCCCTAGGCTTATTCTTGTCCAATTAGGGTTTTTAACCAATCTTGTGCATCCAATACGTTCATTTGTGTCATTGGAATAACTTTTAGGTCATTTTCGTCCTCCCTAGGCATATTCTTGTCCAATTAGAGTTTTAGACCAATCTTGTGCATCCAATAGGTGTGTTTGTGTCATTGGATGATCAATTAGGTTATTTTCGTCCTCCCTATGCTTATTCTTGTCCAATTAGGGTTTTAAACCAATCTTGTGCATCTAATAGGTGTGTTTGTGTCATTGGATGATCAATTAGGTCATTTTCGTACTCCCTAGGCATATTCTTGTCCAATTATGGTTTTTAACCAATCTTGTGCATCCAATAGGTGTGTTTGTGTCATTGGATGATCAATTAGGTCATTTTCGTCCTCCCTAGGCTTATTCTTGTCCAATTAGGGTTTTTAACCAATCTTGTGCATCCAATACGTTCATTTGTGTCATTGGATTAACATTTAGGTCAATTTCGTCCTCCTTAGGCATATTCTTGTCCAATTAGGGTTTTTAACCAATCTTGTGCATCCAATAGGTGTGTTTGTGTCATTGGATGATCAATTAGGTCATTTTCGTCCTCCCTAGGCTTATTCTTGTCCAATTAGAGTTTTTAACCAATCTTGTGCTTCCAATAAGTTTATTTGTGTCATTGAATTAATATTTAGGTCATTTTCGTCCTCCTTAGGCATATTCTTGTCCAATTAGGGTTTTTAACCAATGTTGTGCGTCCAATAAGTTCATTTTTGTCATTGAATTAACATTTAGGTCATATTCTTGTCCAATTAGGGTTTTTAACCAATCTTGTGCATCCAATAGGTGTGTTTGTGTCATTGGATGATCAATTAGGTCATTTTCGTCCTCCCTAGGCTTATTCTTGTCCAATTAGGGTTTTTAACCAATCTTGTGCATCCAATAGGTGTGTTTGTGTCATTGAATTAATATTTAGGTCATTTTCGTCCTCCCTAAGCATATTCTTGTCCAATTAGGGTTTTTAACCAATCTTGTGCATCCAATAGGTGTGTTTGTGTCATTGGATGATCAATTAGGTTATTTTCGTCCTTCCTAGGCTTACTCTTGTCCAATTAGGGTTTTTAACCAATGTTGTGCATCCAATAAGTTAATTTGTGTCATTGGATTAACATTTAGGTCATTTTCGTCCTCCCTAGACATATTCTTGTCCAATTAGGGTTTTTAACCAATCTTGTGCATCCAATAACTTTGTTTGTGTCATTGAATTAATATTTAGGTCATTTTCGTCCTCCCTAGGCATATTCTTGTCCAATTAGGATTTTTAACAAATCTTGTGCATCCAATAACTTTGTTTGTGTCATTGAATTAATATTTAGGTCATTTTCGTCCTCCCTAGGCTTATTCTTGTCCAATTAGGGTTTTTAACCAATCTTGTGCATCCAATAGGTGTGTTTGTGTCATTGGATGATCAATTAGGTCATTTTCGTCCTCCCTTGACTTATTCTTGTCAAATTAGGGTTTTTAACAAATCTTGTGCATCCAATAAGTTCATTTGTGTCATTGGATGATCAATTAGGTCATTTTCGTCCTCCCTAGGCTTATTCTTGTCCAATTAGGGTTTTTAACCAATCTTGTGCATCCAATAGGTGTGTTTGTGTCATTGGATGATCAATTAGGTCATTTTCGTCCTCCCTAGGCTTATTCTTGTCCAATTAGGGTTTTTAACCAATCTTGTGCATCCAATAGGTGTGTTTGTGTCATTGGATGATCGATTAGGTCATTTTCGTCCTCCCTTGACTTATTCTTGTCAAATTAGGGTTTTTAACCAATCTTGTGCATCCAATAACTTTGTTTGTGTCATTGAATTAATATTTAGGTCATTTTCGTCCTCCCTAGGCATATTCTTTTCCAATTAGGGTTTTTAGCCAATCTTGTGCATCCAATAGGTGTGTTTGTGTCATTGGATGATCAATTAGGTCATTTTCCTCCTCCCTAGGCATATTCTTGTCCAATTAGGGTTTTTAACCAATCTTGTGCATCCAATAGGTGTGTTTGTGTCATTGGATGATCAATTAGGTCATTTTCGTCCTCCCTAGGCTTATTCTTGTCCAATTAGGGTTTTTAACCAATCTTGTGCATCCAATAAGTTCATTAGTGTCATTGGATGATCAATTAGGTCATTTTCGTCCTCCCTAGGCATGTTCTTGTCCAACTATGGTTTTTAACCAATCTTGTGCATACAATAAGTTGAGTTGGTCATTGGATTAACATTTAGGTCATTTTCGTTCTCCCTAGGCTTATTCTTGTCCAACTAGGGTATTTAACCAATCTTGTGCATCCAATAGGTGTGTTTGTGTCATTGGATGATCAATTAGGTCATTTTCATCCTTTCTATGCTTATTCTTGTCCAATTAGGATTTTTAACGAATCTTGTGCATCCAATAAGTTCATTTGTGTCATTGGATGATCAATTAGGTCATTTTCGTCCTCCCTAGGCATATTCTTATCCAATTAGGGTTTTTAACCAATCTTGTGCATCCAATAGGTGTGTTTGTGTCATTGGATGATCAATTAGGTCATTTTCGTCCTTTCTATGCTTATTCTTGTCCAATTAGGGTTTTTAACCAATCTTGTGCATCCAATAAGTTCATTTGTGTCATTGGATGATCAATTAGATCATTTTCGTCCTCCCTAGGCATATTTTGTCCAACTAGGGTTTTTAACCAATCTTGTGCTTCCAATAGGTGTGTTTGTGTCATTGGATGATCAATTAGGTCATTTTCGTCCTCCCTAGGCTTATTCTTGTCCAATTAGGGTTTTTAACAAATCTTGTGCATCCAATAACTTTGTTTGTGTCATTGAATTAATATTTAGGTCATTTTCCTCCTCCCTAGGCATATTCTTGTCCAATTAGGGTTTTTAACCAATCTTGTGCATCCAATAGGTGTGTTTGTGTCATTGGATGATCAATTAGGTCATTTTCATCCTCCCTAGGCTTATTCTTGTCCAATTAGGGTTTTTAACCAATCTTGTGCATCCAATAGGTGTGTTTGTGTCATTGAATGATCAATTAGGTCATTTTCGTCCTCCCTAGGCTTATTCTTGTCCAATTCGGGTTTTTAACCAATCTTGTGCATCCAATAGGTGTGTTTGTGTCATTGGATGATCAATTAGGTCATTTTCGTCCTCCCTAGGCTTATTCTTGTCCAATTAGGGTTTTTAACCAATCTTGTGCATCCAATAAGTTCATTTTTGTCATTGGATTAACATTTAGATCATTTTCGTCCTCCCTAGGCATATTCTTGTCCAATTAGGGTTTTTAACCAATCTTGTGCATCCAATAGGTGTGTTTGTGTCATTGGATGATCAATTAGGTCATTTTCGTCCTCCCTAGGCTTATTCTTGTCCAATTAGGGTTTTTAACCAATCTTGTGCATCCAATAAGTTGGTTTGTGTCATTGGATTAATATTTAGGTCATTTTCGTCCTCCCTAGGCATATTCTTGTCCAATTAGGGTTTTTAACCAATCTTGTGCATCCAATAGGTGTGTTTGTGTCATTGGATGATCAATTAGGTCATTTTCGTCCTCCCTAGGCTTATTCTTGTCCAATTAGGGTTTTTAACCAATCTTGTGCATCTAATAAGGTCATTTGTGTAATTGGATTAACATTTAGGTCATTTTCGTCCTCCCTAGGCTTATTCTTGCCCAATTAGGGTTTTTAACCAATCTTGTGCATCCAATAAGTTGAGTTGTGTCATTGGATTAGCATTTAGGTCATTTTCGTCCTCCCTAGGCTTATTCTTGTCCAATTAGGGTTTTTAACCAATCTTGTGCATCCAATAAGTTTGTTTGTGTCATTGGATTAACATTTAGGTCATTTTCGTCCTCCCTAGGCATATTATTGTCCAATTAGGGTTTTTAACCAATATTGTGCAACCAATAGGTGTCTTTGTGTCATTGGATGATCAATTAGGTCATTTTCGTACTCCCTAGGCATATTCTTGTCCAATTAGGGTTTTTAACCAATCTTGTGCATCCAATAGGTGTGTTTGTGTCATTGGATGATCAATTAGGTCATTTTCGTCCTCCCTAGGCTTATTCTTGTCCAATTAGGGTTTTTAACCAATCTTGTGCATCCAATAAGTTCATTTGTGTCATTGGATGATCAATTAGGTCATTTTCGTCCTTCCTAGGCATATTGTTGTCCAACTAGGGTTTTTAACCAGTCTTGTGCATCCAATAGGTGTGTTTGTGTCATTGGATGATCAATTAGGTCATTTTCATCCTCCCAAGGCTTATTCTTGTCCAATTAGGGTTTTTAACCAATCTTGTGCATCGAATAAGTTCATTTGTGTCATTGGATTAACATTTAGGTCATTTTCGTCCTCCCTAGGCATATTCTTGTCCAATTAGGGTTTTTAACCAATCTTGTGCATCCAATAGGTGTGTTTGTGTCATTGGATGATCAATTAGGTCATTTTCGTCCTCCCTAGGCTTATTCTTGTCCAATTAGGGTTTTTAACCAATCTTGTGCTTTCAATAAGTTCATTTGTGTCATTGGATGATGAATTAGGTCATTTTCGTCCTCCCTAGGCATATTCTTGTCCAACTAGGGTTTTTAAACAATCTTGTGCATCCAATAGGTGTGTTTGTGTCATTGGATGATCAATTAGGTCATTTTCGTCCTCCCTAGGCTTATTCTTGTCCAATTAGAGTTTTTAACCAATCTTGTGCATCCAATAGGTGTGTTTGTGTCATTGGATGATCAGTTAGGTCATTTTGATCCCCCCTAGGCTTTTTCTTGTCCAATTAGGGTTTTTAATCAATCTTGTGCGTCCAATAAATTCATTTGTGTCATTAAATTAAAATTTAGGTCATTTTCGTCCTCCCTAGTCATATTCTTGTCCAATTAGGGTTTTTAACCAATCTTGTGCATCCAATAGGTGTGTTTGTGTCATTGGATGATCAATTAGGTCATTTTCGTCCTCCCTAGGCTTATTCTTGTCCAATTAGGGTTTTTAACCAATCTTGTGCATCCAATAGGTGTGTTTGTGTCATTGGATGATCAATTAGGTCATTTTCATCCTCCCTAGGCTTATTCTTGTCCAATTAGGGTTTTTAACCAATCTTGTGCATCCAATAGGTGTGTTTGTGTAATTGGATGATCAATTAGGTCATTTTCGTCCTCCCTAGGCTTATTTTTGTCCAATTAGGGTTTTTAACCAATCTTGTGCATCCAATAACTTTGTTTGTGTCATTGAATTAATATTTAGGTCATTTTCGTCCTCCCTAGGCATATTCTTGTCCAATTAGGGTTTTTAACCAATCTTGTGCATCCAATAGGTGTGTTTGTGTCATTGGATGATCAATTAGGTGATTTTTGTCCTCCCTAGGCATATTCTTGTCCCATTAGGGTTTTTAACCAATCTTGTGCATCCAATAATTGTGTTTGTGTCATTGGATGATCAATTAGGTCACTTTCGTCCTCCCTTGGCTTATTCTTGTCCAATTAGGGTTTTTAACCAATCTTGTGCATCCAATAGGTGTGTTTGTGTCATTGGATGATCAATTAGGTCATTTTCGTCCTCCCTAGGCTTATTCTTGTCCAATTAGGGTTTTTAACCAATCTTGTGCATCTAATAGGTGTGTTTGTGTCATTGGATGATCAATTAGGTCATTTTCGTCCTCCGTAGGCTTATTCTTGTCCAATTAGGGTTTTTAACCAATCTTGTGCATCCAATAACTTTGTTTGTGTCATTGAATTAATATTTAGGTCATTTTCGTCCTCCCTTGGCATATTCTTGTCCAATTAGGGTTTTTAACCGATCTTGTGCATCCAATAGGTGTGTTTGTGTCATTGGATGATCAATTTGGTCATTTTCGTCCTCCCTAGGCTTATTCTTGTCCAACTAGGGTTTTTAACCAATCTTGTGCATCCAATAAGTTGAGTTGGGTCATTGGATTAATATTTAGGTCATTTTCGTTCTCCCTACGCTTATTCTTGTCCAATTAGGGTTTTTAACCAATCTTGTGCATCCAATAACTTTGTTTGTGTCATTGAATTAATATTTAGGTCATTTTCGTCCTCCTTAGGCATATTCTTGTCCAATTAGGGTTTTTAACCAATCTTGTGCATCCAATAGGTGTGTTTGTGTCTTTGGATGATCAATTAGGTCACTTTCGTCCTCCCTAGGCTTATTCTTGTTCAATTAGGGTTTTTAACCGATCTTGTGCATCCAATAGGTGTGTTTGTGTCATTGGATGATCAATTAGGTCATTTTCGTCCTCCCTAGGCATATTCTTGTCCAATTAGGGTTTTTAACCAATCTTGTGCATCCAATAGGTGTGTTTGTGTCATTGGATGATCAATTAGGTCATTTTCGTCCTCCCTAGACTTATTCTTGTCCAATTAGGGTTTTTAACCAATCTTGTACATCTAATAAGTTCATTTGTGTCATTGGATTAACATTTAGGTCATTTTCGACCTCCCTAGTCATATACTTGTCCAATTAGGGTTTTTAACCCATCTTGTGCATCCAATAGGTGTGTTTGTGTCATTGGATCATCAATTAGGTCATTTTCGTCCTCCCTAGGCTTATTCTTGTCCAATTAGGGTTTTTAACCAATCTTGTGCATCCAATACGTTCATTTGTGTCATTGGATTAACTATTAGGTCATTTTCGTCCTCCCTAGGCATATTCTTGTCCAATTAGAGATTTAGACCAATCTTGTGCATCCAATAGGTGTGTTTGTGTCATTGGATGATCAATTAGGTCATTTTCGTCCTCCCTAGGCTTATTCTTGTCCAATTAGGGTTTTTTAACCAATCTTGTGCATCCAATAAGTTGAGTTGTGTCATTGGATTAACATTTAGGTCATTTTCGTCCTCCCTTGGCATATTCTTGTCCAATTAGGGT
>JBBPBR010002392.1:0-11524 GCA_037974775.1 Cicer pinnatifidum | reverse complement strand
GGGAGGACGAAAATCACCTAAATGTTTATCCAATGACACAAACACACATATTGGATGCAGAAGATTGGTTAAAAACCCTAATTGGACAAGAATAAGCCTAGGGAGGACGAAAATGACCTAAATGTTCCTCCAATGACACAAATCAACTTATTGGATGCACATGATTGGTTAGAAACCCTAATTGGACAAGAATAAGCCTAGGGAGGACGAAAATGACCTAAATGTTCGTCTAATGACACAAATGAACTTATTAGATGCACAAGATTGGTTAAAAACCGTAATTGGACAAGAATAAGCCTAAGGAGGACGAAAATGACCTAAATGTTCGTCCAATGACAGAAACTCACCTATTGGATGCACAAGATTGCATAAAAACCCTAATTGGACAAGAATAAGACTAGGGAGGACAAAAATGACCTAAATGTTCCTCCAATGACACAAACACACCTATTGGATGCACAAGATTGGTTAAAAACCCTAATTGGACAAGAATAAGCCTAGGGAGGACGAAAATGACCTAAATGTTCATCCAATGACACAAACACACATATTGGATGCAGAAGATTGGTTAAAAACCCTAATTGGACAAGAATAAGCCTAAGGAGGACGAAAATGACCTAAATGTTCCTCCAATGACACAAATCAACTTATTGGATGCACATGATTGGTTAGAAACCCTAATTGGACAAGAAAAAGCCTAGGGAGGACGAAAATGACCTAAATGTTCGTCTAATGACACAAATGAACTTATTAGATGCACAAGATTGGTTAAAAACCGTAATTGGACAAGAATAAGACTAGGGAGGACGAAAATGACCTAAATGTTCCTCCAATGACAGAAACTCATCTATTGGATGCACAAGATTGCATAAAAACCCTAATTGGACAACAATAAGACTAGGGAGGACGAAAATGACCTAAATATTCCTCCAATGACACAAACACACCTATTGGATGCACAAGATTGGTTAAAAACCCTAATTGGACAAGAATAAGCATAGGGAGGACGAAAATGACCTAAATGTTCCTCCAATGACACAAACACACATATTGGATGCACAAGATTGCATAAAAACCCTAGTTGGACAAGAATAAGACTAGGGAGGCGAAAATGACCTAAATGTTCCTCCAATGACACAAATGAACTTATTGGATGCACAAGATTGGCTAAACACCCTAATTGGACAAGAATAAGCCTAGGGAGGACGAAAATGACCTAAATGTTCATCCAATGACACAAACACACCTATTGGATGCACAAGATTGCATAAAAACCCTAATTGGACCATAATAAAACTAGGGAGGACGAAAATGACCTAAATGTTCATCCAATGACACAAATGAACTTATTGAATGCACAAGATTGGCGAAAAACCCTAATGGGACAACAATAAGCCTAGGGAGGACGAAAATGACCTAAATGTTCGTCTAATGACACAAATGAACTTATTGGATGCACAAGATTGGTTAAAAACCCTAATTGGACAAGAATAAGCCTAGGGAGGACGAAAATGACCTAAATGTTCGTCCAATGACACAAAGACACCTATTTGATGCACAGGATTGAATAAAAACCCTAATTGGACAAGAATAAGACTAGGGTGGACGAAAATGACCTAAATGTGCCTCCAATGACACAAACACACCTATTGGATGCACAAGATTGCATAAAAACCCTAATTGGACAAGAATAAGCCTAGGGAGGACGAAAATGACCTAAATGTTCGTCTAATGACACAAATGAACTTATTGGATGCACAAGATTGGTTAAAAACCCTAATTGGACAAGAATAAGCCTAGGGAGGACGAAAATGACCTAAATGTTCATCCAATGACACATATGAACTTATTGGATGCACAAGATTGGTTAAAAACCCTAATTGGACAAGAATAAGCCTAGGGAGGGCGAAAATGACCTAAATGTTCGTCCAATGACACAAATGAACTTATTGGATGCACAACATCGGCTAAAAACCCTAATTGGACAAGAATAAGCCTAGGGAGGACGAAAATGACCTAAATGTTCCTCCAATGACACAAATCAACTTATTGGATGCACATGATTGGTTAAAAACCCTAATTGGACAAGAATAAGCCTAGGGAGGACGAAAATGACCTAAATGTTCGTCTAATGACACAAATGAACTTATTGGATGCACAAGATTGGTTAAAAACCGTAATTGGACAACAATATGCCTAGGGAGGACGAAAATGACCTAAATGTTCGTCCAATGACACAAACATACCTATTGGATGCACATAATTGAATCAAAACCCTAATTGGACAAGAATAAGACTAGGGAGGACGAAAATGACCTAAATGTTCCTCCAATGACAGAAACACACCAATTGGATGCACAAGATTGTATAAAAACCGTAATTGGAGAACAATAAGACTAGGGAGGATGAAAATGACCTAAATGTTCCTCCAATGACACAAACACACCTATTGGATGCACAAGATTCGTTAAAAACCCTAATTGGACAAGAATAAGCCTAGGGAGGACGAAAATGACCTAAATGTTCGTCCAATGAAACAAACACACCTATTGGATGCACAAGATTGCATAAAAACCCTAATTGGACAAGAATAAGACTAGGGAGGACGAAAATGACCTAAATGTTCATCCAATGACACAAATGAACTTATTGAATGCACAAGATTGGTTAAAAATCCTAAACGGACAAGAATAAGCCTAGGGAGGACGAAAATGACCTAAATGTTCGTCCAATGACACAAACACACCTATTGGATGCACAAGATTGCATAAAAACCCTAATTGGACAAGAATAAGACTAGGGAGGACGAAAATGACCTAAATGTTTCTCTAATGACACAAATGAACTTATTGGATGCACAAGATTGGTTAAAAACCCTAATTGGACAAGAATAAGCCTAGGGAGGACGAAAATGACCTAAATGTTCCTCCAATGACACAAATGAACTTATTGGATGCACCAGATTGGCTAAAAACCTTAATTGGACAAGAATAAGCCTAGGGAGGACGAAAATAACTTAAATGTTCATCCAATGACACAAATAAACTAATTGGATGCACATGATTGGTTAAAACCCTAATTGGAGAAGAATAAGCCTAGGGAGGACGAAAATGACCTAAATGTTCGTCTAATGACACAAATGAACTTATTGGATGCACAAGATTGGTTAAAAACCCTAATTGGACAAGAATAAGCCTAGGGAGGACGAAAATGACCTAAATGTTCGTCCAATGACACAAACACACCTATTGGATGCACAAGATTGGTTAAAATCCCTAATTGGACAAGAATAAGCCTAGGGAAGACGAAAATGACCTAAATGTTCATCCAATGACACAAATGAACTTATTGGATGCACAAGATTGGTTAAAAACCCTAATTGGACAAGAATAAGCCTAGGGAAGACGAAAATGACCTAAATGTTCATCCAATGACACAAATGAACTTATTGGATGCACAAGATTGGTTAAAAACCCTAATTGGACAAGAATAAGCCTAGGGAGGACGAAAATGACATAAATGTTCATCCAATGACACAAATCAACTTATTGGATGCACACGATTGGTTAAAAACCCTAATTTGACTAGAATAAGCCTAGGGAGGACGAAAATGACCTAAATGTTCGTCTAATGACACAAATGAACTTATTGGATGCACAAGATTGGTTAAAAACCCTAATTGGACAAGAATAAGCCTAGGGAGGACGAAAATGACCTAAATGTTCGTCCAATGACACAAACACACCTATTGGATGCACAAGATTGCATAAAAACCCTAATTGGACAAGAATAAGACTAGGGAGGACGAAAATGACTTAAATGTTCATCCAATGACACAAATGAACTTATTGGAAGCACAAGATTGGTTAAAAACCCTAATTGGACAAGAATAAGCCTATGGAGGACGAAAATGACCTAAATGTTCATCCAATGACACAAATGAACTTATTGGATGCACAAGATTGGTTAAAAACCCTAATTGGAAAAGAATAAGCATAGGGAGGACGAAAATGACCTAAATGTTCATCCAATGACACAAACACACATATTGGATGCACAAGATTGCTTAAAACCCTAATTGGACAAGAATAAGACTAGGGAGGACGAAAATGACCTAAATTATCATCCAATGACACAAATGAACTTATTGGATGCACAAGATTGGTTAAAAACCCTAATTGGACAAGAATAAGCCTAGGGAGGGCGAAAATGACCTAATTGTTCGTCCTATGAAACAAATGAACTTATTGGATGCACAAGATTGGTTAAAAACCCTAATTGGACAAGAATAAGCCTAGGGATGACGAAAATGACCTAAATGTTCATCCAATGACACAAATCAACTTATTGGATGCACATGATTGGTAAAAAACCCTAATTGGACAAGAATAAGCCTAGGGAGGACGAAAATGACCTAAATGTTCATCCAATGACACAAATCAACTTATTGGATGCACTTGATTCGTTAAAAACCCTAATTGGACAAGAATAAGCCTAGGCAGGACGAAAATGACCTAAATGTTCGTCTAATGACACAAATGAACTTATTGGATGCACAAGATTGGTTAAAAACCCTAATTGGACAAGAATAAGCCTAGGGAGGACGAAAATGACCTAAATGTTCGTCCAATGACACAAACACACCTATTGGATGCACAAGATTGCATAAAAACCCTAGTTGGACAAGAATAAGACTAGGGAGGACGAAAATGACCTAAATGTTCCTCCAATGACACAAATGAACTTATTGGATGCACAAGATTGGCTAAACACCCTAATTGGACAAGAATAAGCCTAGGGAGGACGAAAATGACCTAAATGTTCATCCAATGACACAAACACACCTATTGGATGCACAAGATTGCATAAAAACCCTAATTGGACCATAATTAGACTAGGGAGGACGAAAATAACCTAAATGTTTATCCAATGACACAAACACACCTATTGGATGCACAAGATTGGTTAAAAACCCTAATTGGACAAGAATAAGCCTAGGGAGGACGAAAATCACCTAAATGTTTATCCAATGACACAAACACACATATTGGATGCAGAAGATTGGTTAAAAACCCTAATTGGACAAGAATAAGCCTAGGGAGGACGAAAATGACCTAAATGTTCCTCCAATGACACAAATCAACTTATTGGATGCACATGATTGGTTAGAAACCCTAATTGGACAAGAATAAGCCTAGGGAGGACGAAAATGACCTAAATGTTCGTCTAATGACACAAATGAACTTATTAGATGCACAAGATTGGTTAAAAACCGTAATTGGACAAGAATAAGCCTAAGGAGGACGAAAATGACCTAAATGTTCATCCAATGACAGAAACTCACCTATTGGATGCACAAGATTGCATAAAAACCCTAATTGGACAACAATAAGACTAGGGAGGACGAAAATGACCTAAATGTTCCTCCAATGACACAAACACACCTATTGGATGCACAAGATTGGTTAAAAACCCTAATTGGACAATAATAAGCCTAGGGAGGACGAAAATGACCTAAATGTTCATCCAATGACACAAACACACATATTGGATGCAGAAGATTGGTTAAAAACCCTAATTGGACAAGAATAAGCCTAAGGAGGACGAAAATGACCTAAATGTTCCTCCAATGACACAAATCAACTTATTGGATGCACATGATTGGTTAGAAACCCTAATTGGACAAGAAAAAGCCTAGGGAGGACGAAAATGACCTAAATGTTCGTCTAATGACACAAATGAACGTATTAGATGCACAAGATTGGTTAAAAACCGTAATTGGACAAGAATAAGACTAGGGAGGACGAAAATGACCTAAATGTTCCTCCAATGACAGAAACTCACCTATTGGATGCACAAGATTGCATAAAAACCCTAATTGGACAACAATAAGACTAGGGAGGACGAAAATGACCTAAATGTTCCTCCAATGACACAAACACACCTATTGGATGCACAAGATTGGTTAAAAACCCTAATTGGACAAGAATAAGCATAGGGAGGACGAAAATGACCTAAATGTTCCTCCAATGACACAAACACACATATTGGATGCACAAGATTGCATAAAAACCCTAGTTGGACAAGAATAAGACTAGGGAGGCGAAAATGACCTAAATGTTCCTCCAATGACACAAATGAACTTATTGGATGCACAAGATTGGCTAAACACGCTAATTGGACAAGAATAAGCCTAGGGAGGACGAAAATGACCTAAATGTTCATCCAATGACACAAACACACCTATTGGATGCACAAGATTACATAAAAACCCTAATTGGGCCATAATAAAACTAGGGAGGACGAAAATGACCTAAATGTTTATCCAATGACACAAATGAACTTATTGAATGCACAAGATTGGCTAAAAACCCTAATTGGACAAGAATAAGCCTAGGGAGGACGAAAATGACCTAAATGTTCGTCTAATGACACAAATGAACTTATTGGATGCACAAGATTGGTTAAAAACCCTAATTGGACAAGAATAAGCCTAGGGAGGACGAAAATGACCTAAATGTTCATCCAATGACACATATGAACTTATTGGATGCACAAGATTGGTTAAAAACCCTAATTGGACAAGAATAAGCCTAGGGAGGGCGAAAATGACCTAAATGTTCGTCCAATGACACAAATGAACTTATTGGATGCACAACATCGGCTAAAAACCCTAATTGGACAAGAATAAGCCTAGGGAGGAAGAAAATGACCTAAATGTTCCTCCAATGACACAAATCAACTTATTGGATGCACATGATTGGTTAAAAACCCTAATTGGACAAGAATAAGCCTAGGGAGGACGAAAATGACCTAAATGTTCGTCTAATGACACAAATGAACTTATTGGATGCACAAGATTGGTTAAAAACCCTAATTAGACAAGAATAAGCCTAGGGAGGACGAAAATGACCTAAATGTTCGTCCAATGACACAAACACACCTATTGGACGCACAAGATTGCATAAAAACCCTAATTGGACAAGAATAAGACTAGGGAGGACGAAAATGACCTAAATGTTCCTCCAATGACACAAACACACCTATTGGATGCACAAGATTGCATAAAAACCATAATTGGACAAGAATAAGACTAGGGAGGACGAAAATGACCTAAATGTTCGTCCAATGACACAAACACACCTATTGGATGCACAAGATTGCATAAAAACCCTAATTGGACAAGAAAAAGACTAGGGAGGACGAAAATGACCTAAATGTTCGTCCAATGACACAAACACACCTATTGGATGCACAAGATTGCATAAAAACCCTAATAGGACAAGAATAAGACTAGGGAGGACGAAAATGACCTAAATGTTCATCCAATGACACAAATGAACTTATTGGATGCACAAGATTGCTTAAAAACCCTAATTGGACAAGAATAAGCCTAGGGAGGACGAAAATGACCTAAATGTTCATCCAATAACACAAATGTACTTATCGGATGCACAACATTGGTTAAAAACCCTAATTGGACAAGAATAAGCCTAGGGAGGACGAAAATGACCTAAATGTTCATCCAATGACACAAATGAACTTATTGGATGCACAAGATTGCTTAAAAACCCTAATTGGACAAGAATAAGCCTAGGGAGGACGAAAATGACCTAAATGTTCATCCAATGACACAAATACACCTATTAGATGCACAAGATTCGTTAGAAACCCTAATTGGACAAGAATAAGCCTAGGGAGGACGAAACTGACCTAAATGTTCATCCAATGACACAAACACACCTATTGGATGCACAAGATTGGTTAAAAACCCTAATTGGACAAGAATAAGCCTAGGGAGGACGAAAATGACCTAAATGTTCATCCAATGACACAAATACACCTATTGGATGCACAAGATTGGTTAAAAACCCTAATTGGACAAGAATAAGCCTAGGGTGGACGAAAATGACCTAAATGTTCATCCAATGACACAAATACACCTATTGGATGCACAAGATTGGTTAAAAACCCTAATTGGACAATAATATGCCTAGGGAGGACGAAAATGACCTAAATGTTCATCCAATGACACAAATGAACTTATTGGATGCACAAGATTGCTTAAAAACCCTAATTGGACAAGAATAAGCCTAGGGAGGACGAAAATGACCTAAATGTTCATCCAATGACACAAATGAACTTAGTGGATGCACAAGATTGGTTAAAAACCCTAATTGGACAAGAATAAGCCTAGGGAGGACGAAAATGACCTAAATGTTCGTCCAATGACACAAACACACCTATTGGATGCACAAGATTGCATAAAAACCCTAGTTGGACAAGAATAAGACTAGGGAGGACGAAAATGACCTAAATGTTCCTCCAATGACACAAATGAACTTATTGGATGCACAAGATTGGCTAAACACCCTAATTGGACAAGAATAAGCCTAGGGAGGACGAAAATGACCTAAATGTTCATCCAATGACACAAACACACCTATTGGATGCACAAGATTGCATAAAAACCCTAATTGGACCATAATTAGACTAGGGAGGACGAAAATAACCTAAATGTTTATCCAATGACACAAACACACCTATTGGATGCACAAGATTGGTTAAAAACCCTAATTGGACAAGAATAAGCCTAGGGAGGACGAAAATCACCTAAATGTTTATCCAATGACACAAACACACATATTGGATGCAGAAGATTGGTTAAAAACCCTAATTGGACAAGAATAAGCCTAGGGAGGACGAAAATGACCTAAATGTTCCTCCAATGACACAAATCAACTTATTGGATGCACATGATTGGTTAGAAACCCTAATTGGACAAGAATAAGCCTAGGGAGGACGAAAATGACCTAAATGTTCGTCTAATGACACAAATGAACTTATTAGATGCACAAGATTGGTTAAAAACCGTAATTGGACAAGAATAAGCCTAAGGAGGACGAAAATGACCTAAATGTTCATCCAATGACAGAAACTCACCTATTGGATGCACAAGATTGCATAAAAACCCTAATTGGACAACAATAAGACTAGGGAGGACGAAAATGACCTAAATGTTCCTCCAATGACACAAACACACCTATTGGATGCACAAGATTGGTTAAAAACCCTAATTGGACAAGAATAAGCATAGGGAGGACGAAAATGACCTAAATGTTCCTCCAATGACACAAACACACATATTGGATGCACAAGATTGCATAAAAACCCTAGTTGGACAAGAATAAGACTAGGGAGGCGAAAATGACCTAAATGTTCCTCCAATGACACAAATGAACTTATTGGATGCACAAGATTGGCTAAACACCCTAATTGGACAAGAATAAGCCTAGGGAGGACGAAAATGACCTAAATGTTCATCCAATGACACAAACACACCTATTGGATGCACAAGATTGCATAAAAACCCTAATTGGACCATAATAAAACTAGGGAGGACGAAAATGACCTAAATGTTCATCCAATGACACAAATGAACTTATTGAATGCACAAGATTGGCGAAAAACCCTAATGGGACAACAATAAGCCTAGGGAGGACGAAAATGACCTAAATGTTCGTCTAATGACACAAATGAACTTATTGGATGCACAAGATTGGTTAAAAACCCTAATTGGACAAGAATAAGCCTAGGGAGGACGAAAATGACCTAAATGTTCGTCCAATGACACAAACACACCTATTGGATGCACACGATTGCATAAAAACCCTAATTGGACCATAATAAAACTAGGGAGGACGAAAATGACCTAAATGTTCATCCAATGACACAAATGAACTTATTGAACGCACAAGATTGGCTAAAAACCCTAATTGGACAAGAATAAGCCTAGGGAGGACGAAAATGACCTAAATGTTCGTCTAATGACACAAATGAACTTATTGGATGCACAAGATTGGTTAAAAACCCTAATTGGACAAGAATAAGCCTAGGGAGGACGAAAATGACCTAAATGTTCGTCCAACGACACAAACACACCTATTGGATGCACAAGATTGGTTAAAAACCCTAATTGGACAAGAATAAGCCTAGGGAGGACGAAAATGACCTAAATGTTCATCCAATGACACAAATGAACTTATTGGATGCACAAGATTGGTTAACAACTTTAATTGGACAAGAATAAGCCTAGGGAGGACGAAAATGACCTAAATATTCATCCAATGACACAAATGAACTTATTGGATGCACAAGATTGCTTAAAAACCCTAATTGGACAAGAATAAGCCTAGGGAGGACGAAAATGACCTAAATGTTCATCCAATGACACAAATGAACTTATTGGATGCACAAGATTGGTTAAAAACCCTAATTGGACAAGAATAAGCCTAGGGAGGACGCAAATGACCTAAATGTTCGTCTAATGACACAAACACACCTATTGGATGCACAAGATTGCATAAAATCCCTAATTGGACAAGAATAAGACTAGGGAGGACGAAAATGACCTAAATGTTCCTCCAATGACACAAACACACCTATTGGATGCACAAGATTGCATAAAAACCCTAATTGGACAAGATTAAGACTAGGGAGGACGAAAATGACCTAAATGTTCATCCAATGACACAAATGAACTTATTGGATGCACAAGATTGGTTAAAAACCCTAATTGGACAAGAATAAGCATAGGGAGGACGAAAATGACCTAAATATTCCTCCAATGACACAAACACACCTATTGGATGCACAAGATTGGTTAAAAACCCTAATTGGACAAGAATAAGCATAGGGAGGACGAAAATGACCTAAATGTTCCTCCAATGACACAAACACACATATTGGATGCACAAGATTGCATAAAAACCCTAGTTGGACAAGAATAAGACTAGGGAGGCGAAAATGACCTAAATGTTCCTCCAATGACACAAATGAACTTATTGGATGCACAAGATTGGCTAAACACCCTAATTGGACAAGAATAAGCCTAGGGAGGACGAAAATGACCTAAATGTTCATCCAATGACACAAACACACCTATTGGATGCACAAGATTGCATAAAAACCCTAATTGGACCATAATAAAACTAGGGAGGACGAAAATGACCTAAATGTTCATCCAATGACACAAATGAACTTATTGAATGCACAAGATTGGCTAAAAACCCTAATTGGACAAGAATAAGCCTAGGGAGGACGAAAATGACCTAAATGTTCGTCTAATGACACAAATGAACTTATTGGATGCACAAGATTGGTTAAAAACCCTAATTGGACAAGAATAAGCCTAGGGAGGACGAAAATGACCTAAATGTTCGTCCAATGACACAAACACACCTATTGGATGCACACGATTGCATAAAAACCCTAATTGGACCATAATAAAACTAGGGAGGACGAAAATGACCTAAATGTTCATCCAATGACACAAATGAACTTATTGAACGCACAAGATTGGCTAAAAACCCTAATTGGACAAGAATAAGCCTAGGGAGGACGAAAATGACCTAAATGTTCGTCTAATGACACAAATGAACTTATTGGATGCACAAGATTGGTTAAAAACCCTAATTGGACAAGAATAAGCCTAGGGAGGACGAAAATGACCTAAATGTTCGTC
>JBBPBR010002391.1:0-10015 GCA_037974775.1 Cicer pinnatifidum | reverse complement strand
ACAAGAATAAGCCTAGGGAGGGCGAAAATGACCTAATTGATCATCCAATGACACAAACACACCTATTGGATGCACAAGATTGGTTAAAAACCCTAATTAGACAAGAATAAGCCTAGGGAGGACGAAAATGACCTAATTGATCATCCAATGACACAAGCACACCTATTGGATGCACAAGATTGGTTAAAAACCCTAATTGGACAAGAATATGCCTAGGGAGGACGACAATGACCTAAATATTAATTCAATGACACAAACAAAGTTATTGGAAGCACAAGATTGGTTAAAAACCCTAATTGGACAAGAATATGCCTAGGGAGGACGAAAATGACCTAAATGTAAATCCAATGACACAAATGAACTTATTGGATGCACAAGATTGGTTAAAAACCCTAATTGGACAAGAATAAGCCTAGGGAGGACGAAAATGACCTAAATGTTAATCCAATGACACAACTCAACTTATTGGATGCACAAGATTGGTTAAAAACCCTAATTGGACAAGAATAAGCCTAGGGAGGACGAAAATGACCTAATTGATCATCCAATGACACAAACACACCTATTGGATGCACAAGATTGGTTAAAAACCTTAGTTGGACAAGAATAAGCCTTGGGAGGACGAAAATGACCTAAATGTTAATTCAATGACACAACTCAACTTATTGGATGCACAAGATTGGTTAAAAACCCTAATTGGACAAGAATATGCCTAGGGAGGACGAAAATGACCTAAATGTGAATCCAATGAAACAAATGAACTTATTGGATGCACAAGATTGGTTAAAAACCTAATTGGACAGGAATAAGCCTAGGGAGAATGAAAATGACCTAAATGTTAATCCAATGACACAACTCAACTTATTGGATGCACAAGATTGGTTAAAAACCCTAATTGGACAAGAATAAGCCTAGGGAGGACGAAAATGACCTAATTGATCATCCAATGACACAAACACACCTATTGGATGCACAAGATTGGTTGAAAACCCTAATTGGACAAGAATATGCCTAGGGAGGACAAAAATGACCTAAATGTTAATCCAATGACACAACTCAACTTATTGGATGCACAAGATTGGTTAAAAACCCTAATTGGACAAGAATAAGCCTAGGGAGGACGAAAATGACCTAATTGATCATCCAATGACACAAACACACCTATTGGATGCGCAAGATTGGTTAAAAACCCTAATTGGACAAGAATATGCCTAGGGAGGACGAAAATGACCTAAATAATAATTCAATGACACATACAAACTTATCGGATGCACAAGATTGGTTAAAAACCCTAATTGGACAAGAATAAGCCTAGGGAGGACGAAAATGACCTAATTGATCATCCAATGACACAAACACACCTATTAGATGCACAAGATTGGTTAAAAACCCTAATTGGACAAGAATAAGCCTAGGGAAGACGAAAATGACCTAATTGATCATCCAATGACACAAACACACCTATTGGATGCACAAGATTGGTTAAAAACCCTAACTCGACAAGAATATGCCTAGGGAGGACGAAAATGACCTAATTGATCATCCAATGACACAAACACACCTATTGGATGCACAAGATTGGTTAAAAACCCTAATTGGACAAGAATATGCCTAGGGAGGACGAATATAACCTAAATGTTAATCCAATAACACAAATGAACTTATTGGATGCACAAGATTGGTTAAAAACCCTAATTGGACAAGAATAACCCTAGGAAGAACGAAAATGACCTAAATGTTAATCCAATGACACAACTCAACTTATTGGATGCACAAGATTGGTTAAAAACCCTAATTGGACAAGAATAAGCCTAGGGAGGACGAAAATGACCTAATTGATCATCCAATGACACAAACACACCTATTGGAGGCACATGATTGGTTAAAAACCCTAGTTGGACAAGAATAAGCCTAGGGAGGACGAAAATGACCTAATTGATCATCCAATGACACAAATGAACTTATTGGATGCACAAGATTGGTTAAAAACCCTAATTGGACAAGAATATGCCTAGGGAGGACGAAAATTACCTAAATATTAAGTCAATGACACAAACAAACTTATTGGATGCACAAGATTGGTTAAAAACCCTAATTGGACAAGAATAAGCCTAGGGAGGACGAAAATGACCTAATTGATCATCCAATGACACAAACACACCTATTGGATGCACAAGATTGGTTAAAAACCCTAATTGGAAAAGAATAAGCCCAGGGAGGACGAAAATGACCTAATTGATCATCCAATGACACAAACACACCTATTGGATGCGCAAGATTGGTTAAAAACCCTAATTGGACAAGAATATGCCTAGGGAGGACGAAAATGACCTAATTGATCATCCAATGACACAAACACACCTATTGGATGCACAAGATTGGTTAAAAACCCTAATAGGACAAGAATAAGCCAAGGGAGGACGAAAATGACCTAAATGTTAATCCAATGACACAACTCAACTTATTGGATGCACAAGATTGGTTAAAAACCCTAATTGGACAAGAATAAGCCTAGGGAGGACGAAAATGACCTAATTGATCATCCAATGACACAAACACACCTATTGGAAGCAGAAGATTGGTTAAAAACCCTAATTGGACAAGAATATGCCTAGGGGGACGAAAATGACCTAAATGTTAATCCAATGACACAAATGAACTTATTGGATGCACAAGATTGGTTAAAAACCCTAATTGGACAAGGATATGCCTAGGGAGGACGAAAATGACCTAAATATTAATTCAATGAAACAAACAAACTTATTGAATGCACAAGATTGGTTAAAAACCCTAATTGGACAAGAATATGCCTAGGGAGGACGAAAATGACCTAAATGTTAATCCAATGACACAACTCAACTTATTGGATGCACAAGATTGGTTAAAAACCCTAATTGGACAAGAATAAGCCTATGGAGGACGAAAGTGACCTAATTGATCATCCAATGACACAAACACACCTTTTGGATGTACAAGATTGGTTAAAACCCTAATTGGACAAGAATAAGCCTTGGGAGAACGAAAATGACCTAAATGTTAATCCAATGACACAACTCAACTTATTGGATGCACAAGATTGGTTAAAAACCCTAATTGGACAAGAATAAGCCTAGGGAGGACGAAAATGACCTAATTGATCATCCAATGACACAAACACACCTATTGGATGCAAAAGATTGGTTAAAAACCCTAATTGGACAAGAATAAGCCTAGGGCGGAGGAAAATGATCTAATTGATCATCCAATGACACAAACACACCTATTGGATGCACAAGATTGGTTAAAAACCCTAATTGGACAAGAATATGCCTAGGGAGGACGAAAATGACCTAAATATTAATTCAATGAAACAAACAAACTTATTGCATGCACAAGATTGGTTAAAAACCCTAATTGGACAAGAATATGCCTAGGGAGGACGAAAATGACCTAAATGTTAATCCAATGACACAACTCAACTTATTGGATGCACAAGATTGGTTAAAAACCCTAATTGGACAAGAATAAGCCTAGGGAGGACGAAAATGACCTAATTGATCATCCAATGACACAAACACACCTATTGGATGCACAAGATTGGTTAAATACCCTAATTGGACAAGAATAAGCCTTCGGAGGACGAAAATGACCTAATTGATCATCCAATGACACAAACACACCTATTGGATGCACAAGATTGGTTAAAAACCCTAATTGGACAAGAATAAGCCTAGGGAGGACGAAAATGACCTAATTGATCATCCAATGACACAAACACTGGTTAAAAACCCTAATTGGACAAGAATAAGCCTAGGGAGGACGAAAATGACCTAATTGATCATCCAATGACACAAACACACCTATTGGATGCACAAGATTGGTTAAAAACCCTAATTGGACAAGAATATGCTTAGGGAGGACGAAAATGACATAAATATTAATTCAATGACACAAACAATGTTATTGGATGCACAAGATTGGTTAAAAACCCTAATGTGACAAGAATAAGTCTAGGGAGGACGAAAATGACATAATTGATCATCCAATGACACAAACACACCTATTGGATGCACAAGATTGGTTAAAAACCCTAATTGGACAAGAATAAGCCTAGGGAGGACGAAAATGACCTAATTGATCATCCAATGACACAAACGCACCTACTGGATGCACAAGATTGGTTAAAAACCCTATTTGGACAAGAATAAGCCTAGGGAGGACGAAAATGGCCTAATTGATCATCCAAGGACACAAACACACCTATTGGATGCACAAGATTGGTTAAAAACCCTAATTGGACAAGAATATGCATAGGGAGGACGAAAATGAACTTATGGATCATCCAATGACACAAACACACCTATTGGATGCACAAGATTGGTTAAAAACCCTAATTGGACAAGAATATGCCTAGGGAGGACGAAAATGACCTAAATATTAATTCAATGACACAAACAAACGTATTGGATGCACAAGGTTGGTTAAAAACCCTAATTGGACAAGAATAAGCCTAGGGAGGACGAAAATGACCTAATTGATCATCCAATGACACAAACACACCTATTGGATGCACAGGATTGGTTAAAAACCCTAATTGGACAAGAATAAGCCTAGGGAGGACGAAAATGACCTAAATGTTAATCCAATGACACAACTCAACTTATTGGATGCACAAGATTGGTTAAAAACCCTAATTGGACAAGAATAGGCCTAGGGAGGACGAAAATGACCTAGTTGATCATCCAATGACACAAACACACCTATTGGATGCACAAGATTGGTTAAAAACCCTAATTGGACAAGAATATGCCTAGGGAGGACGAAAATGACCTAATTGATCATCCAATGACACAAACACACCTATTGGATGCACAACATTGGTAAAAAACCCTAATTGGACAAGAATAAGCCTAGGGAGGACGAAAATGATCTAATTGATCATCCAATGACACAAACACACCTGTTGGATGCACAACATTGGTTAAAAACCCTAATTGGACAAGAATATGCCTAGGGAGGACGAAAATGACCTAATTGATCATCCAATGACACAAACACAACTATTGGATGCACAAGATTGGTTAAAAACCCTAATTGGACAAGAATATGCCTAGGGAGGACGAATATGACCTAAATGTTAATCCAATAACACAAACAAACTTATCGGATGCACAAGATTGGTTAAAAACCCTAATTGAACAAGAATAAGCCTAGGGAGGACGAAAATGACCTAATTGATCATCCAATGACACAAACACACCTATTGGATGCGCAAGATTGGTTAAAAACCCTAATTGGACAAGAATATGCCTAGGGAGGACGAAAATGACCTAATTGATCATCCAATGACACAAACACACCTATTGGATGCACAAGATTGGTTAAAAACCCTAATTGGACAAGAATATGCCTAGGGAGGACGAATACAACCTAAATGTTAATCCAATAACACAAATGAACTTATTGGATGCACAAGATTGGTTAAAAACCCGAATTGGACAAGAATAAGCCTAGGGAGAACGAAAGTGACCTAAATGTTAATCCAATGACACAACTCAACTTATTGGATGCACAAGATTGGTTAAAAACCCTAATTGGACAAGAATAAGCCTAGGGAGGACGAAAATGACCTAATTGATCATCCAATGACACAAACACACCTATTGGATGCACAAGATTGGTTAAAAACCCTAATTGGACAAGAATAATTCTAGGGAGGACGAAAATGACCTAATTGATCATCCATTGCCACAAACACACCTATTGGATGCACAAGAATGGTTAAAAACCCTAATTGGGCAAGAATATGCCTAGGGAGGACCAAAATGACCAAATTGATCATCCAATGTTACAAACACACCTATTGGATGCACAAGATTGGTTAAAAACCCTAATTGGACAAGAATATGCCTAGGGAGGACGAAAATGACCTAAATATTAATTCAATGACACAAACAAACTTATTGGATGCACAAGATTGGTTAAATACCCTAATTGGACAAGAATATGCCTAGGGAGGACGAATATGACCTAAATGTGAATCCAATGACACAAATGAACTTATTGGATGCACAAGATTGGTTAAAAACCCTAATTGGACAAGAATATGCCTAGGGAGGACGAAAATGACCTAAATGTTAATCCAATGACACAACTCAACTTATTGGATGCACAAGATTGGTTAAAAACCCTAATTGGACAAGAATAAGCCTAGGGAGGACGAATATGACCTAAATGTGAATGCAATGACACAAATGAACTTATTGGATGCACAAGATTGGTTAAAAACCCTAATTGGACAAGAATAATCCTAGTGAGAATGAAAATGACCTAAATGTTAATCCAATGACACAACTCAACTTATTGGATGCACAAGATTGGTTAAAAACCCTAATTGGACAAGAATAAGCCTAGGGAGGACGAAAATGACCTAATTGATCATCCAATGACACAAACACACCTATTGGATGCACAAGATTGGTTAAAAACCCTAATTGGATAAGAATATGCCTAGGGAGGACGAAAATGACCTAATTGATCATCCAATGACACAAACACACCTATGGGATGCACAAGATTGGTTAAAAACCTTAATTGGACAAGAATATGCCTAGGGAGGACGAATATGACCTAAATGTGAATCCAATGACACAAATGAACTTATTGGATGCACAAGATTGGTTAAAAACCCTAATTGGACAAGAATAAGCCTAGGGAGAATGAAAATGACCTAAATGTAAATCCAATGACACAACTCAACTTATTGGATGCACAAGATTGGTTAAAAACCCTAATTGGACAAGAATAAGCCTAGGGAGGACGAAAATGACCTAATTGATCATCCAATGACACAAACACACCTATTGGATGCACAAGATTGGTTAAAAACCCTAATTGGACAAGAATAAGCCTAGGGAGAATGAAAATGACCTAAATGTAATCCAATGACACAACTCAACTTATTGGATGCACAAGATTGGTTAAAAACCCTAATTGGACAAGAATAAGCCTAGGGAGGACGAAAATGACCTAATTGATCATCCAATGACACAAACACACCTATTGGATGCACAAGATTGGTTAAAAACCAAAATTGGACAAGAATAAGCCTAGGGAGGACGAAAATGACCTAATTGATCATCCATTGCCACAAACACAGCTATTGGATACACAAGATTGATTAAAAACCCTAATTGGACAAGAATAAACCTAGGGATGACGAAAATGAGCTAAATGTTAATCCAATGACACAACTCAACTTATTGGATGCACAAGATTGGTTAAAAACCCTAATTGGACAAGAATAAGCCTAGGGAGGACGAAAATGACCTAATTGATCATCCAATGACACAAACACACCTATTGGATGCACAAGATTGGTTAAAAACCCTAATTGGACAAGAATATGCCTAGGGAGGACGAAAATGACCTAATTGATCATCCAATGACACAAACACACCTATTGGATGCACAAGATTGGTTAAAAACCCTAACTTGACAAGAATATGCCTAGGGAGGACGAAAATGACCTAATTGATCATCCAATGACACAAACACACCTATTGGATGCACAAGATTGGTTAAAAACCCTAATTTGACAAGAATATGCCTAGGGAGGACGAATATGACCTAAATGTTAATCCAATAACTCAAATGAACTTATTGGATGCACAAGATTTGTTAAAAACCCAAATTGGACAAGAATAATCCTAGGGAGAACGAAAATGACCTAAATGTTAATCCAATGACACAACTCAACTTATTGGATGCACAAGATTGGTTAAAAACCCTAATTGGACAAGAATAAGCCTAGGGAGGACGAAAATGACCTAATTGATCATCCAATGACACAAACACACCTATTGGATGCACAAGATTGGTTAAAAACCCTAATTGGACAAGAATATGCCTAGGGAGGACGAAAATGACCTAAATATTAATTCAATGACACAAACACACCAATTGGATGCACAAGATTGGTTAAAAACCCTAATTGGACAAGAATATGCCTAGGGAGGACGAATATGACCTAAATGTTAATCCAATAACACAAATGAACTTATTGGATGCACAAGATTGGTTAAAAACCCTAATTGGACAAGAATAAGCCTGGGGAGAACGAAAATGACATAAATGTTAATCCAATGACACAACTCAACTTATTGGATGCACAAGATTGGTTAAAAACCCTAATTGGACAAGAATAAGCCTAGGGAGGACGAAAATGACCTAATTGATCATCCAATGACACAAACACACCTATTGGATGCACAAGATTGGTTAAAAACCCTAGTTGGACAAGAATACGCCTAGGGAGGATGAAAATGACCTAATTGATCATCCAATGACACAAATGAACTTATTGGATGCACAAGATTGGTTAAAAACCCTAATTGGACAAGAATATGCGTAAGGAGGACGAAAATAACCTAATTGATCATCCAATGACACAAACACACCTATTGGATGCACAAGATTGGTTAAAAACCCTAATTGGACAAGAATATGCCTAGGGAGGACGAAAATGACCTAAATGTTAATCCAATGACACAAATGAACTTATTAGATGTACAAGATTGGTTAAAAACCCTAATTTGACAAGAATATCCCTAGGGAGGACGAAAATGACATAATGTTAATCCAATGACACAAATGAACTTATTGGATGCACAAGATTGGTTATAAACCCTAATTGGACAAGAATATGCCTGGGGAGGACGAAAATGACCTAAATGTTAATCCAATGACACAACTCAACTTATTGGATGCACAAGATTGGTTAAAAACCCTAATTGGACAAGAATAAGCCTAGGGAGGACGAAAATGACCTAATTGATCATCCAATGACACAAACACACCTATTGGATGCACAAGATTGGTTAAAAACCCTAATTGGACAAGAATATGCCTAGGGAGGACGAAAATGACCTAAATGTTAATCCAATGACACAAATGAACTTATTAGATGTAAAAGATTGGTTAAAAACCCTAATTGGACAAGAATAAGCCTAGGGAGGACGAAAATGACCTAATTGATCATCCATTGACACAAACACACCTATTGGATGCACAAGATTGGTTAAAAACCCTAATTGGACAAGAATAAGCCTAGGGAGAACGAAAATGACCTAAATGATAATCCAATGACACAACTCAACTTATTGGATGCACAAGATTGGTTAAAAACCCTAATTGGAAAAGAATAAGCCTAGGGAGGACGAAAATGACCTAATTGATCATCCAATGACACAAACACACCTATTGGATGCGCAAGATTGGTTAAAAACCCTAATTGGACAAGAATATGCCTAGGGAGGACGAAAATGTCCTAAATATTAATTCAATGACACAAACAAACTTATCGGATGCAGAAGATTGGTTAAAAACCCTAATTGGACAAGAATAATCCTAGGGAGGACGAAAATGACCTAATTGATCATCCATTGACACAAACACACCTATTGGATGCACAAGATTGGTTAAAAACCCTAATTGGACAAGAATAAGCCTAGGGAGGACGAAAATGACTTAAATGTTAATCCAATGACACAACTCAACTTATTGGATACACAAGATTTGTTAAAAACCCTAATTGGACAAGAATAAGCCTATGGAGGACGAAAATGACCTAATTGATCATCCAATGACACAAACACACCTATTAGATGCACAAGATTGGTTAAAAACCCTAATTGGACAAGAATAAGCCTAGGGACGACAAAAATGACCTAATTGATCATCCAATGACACAAACACACCTATTGGATGCACAAGATTGGTTAAAAACCCTAATTGGACAAGAATAAGCCTAGGGAGGACGAGAATGACCTAATTGATCATCCAATGACACAAATGAACTTATTGGATGCACAAGATTAGTTAAAAACCCTAATTGGACAAGAATATGCCTAGGGAGGACGAAAATAACCTAATTGATCATCCAATGACACAAACACACCTATTGGATGCACAAGATTGGTTAAAAACCCTAATTGGACAAGAATATGCCTAGGGAGGACGAAAATGACCTAAATGT
>JBBPBR010002390.1:0-11535 GCA_037974775.1 Cicer pinnatifidum | reverse complement strand
CTATTGGATGCACAAGATTGGTTAAAAACCCTAATTGGACAAGAATATGCCTAGGGAGGACGAAAATAACCTAAATGTTAATCCAATGACACAAATGAACTTATTGGATGCACAAGATTAGTTAAAAACCCTAATTGGACAAGAATATTCCTAGGGAGGACGAAAATGACCTAAATATTAATTCAACGACACAAACAAACTTATCGGATGCACAAGATTGGTTAAAAACCCTAATTGGACAAGAATAAGCCTAGGGAGGACGAAAATGACCTAATTGATCATCCAATGACACAAACACACCTATTAGATGCACAAGATTGGTTAAAAACCCTAATTGGACAAGAATAAGCCTAGGGAGGACGAAAATGACCTAACTGATTATCCAATGACACAAACACACCTATTGGATGCACAAGATTGGTTAAAAACCCTAATTGGACAAGAATAAGCATAGGGAGGACGAAAATGACCTAATTGATCATCCAATGCCACAAACACACCTATTGGATGCACAATATCGGTTAAATACCCTAGTTGGACAAGAATATGCCTAGGGAGGACGAAAATGACCTAATTGATCATTCAATGACACAAATGAACTTATTGGATGCACAAGATTGGTTAAAAACCCTAATTGGACAAGAATAAGCCTAGGGAGGACGAAAATCACCTAATTGATCATCCAATAACACAAACACACCTATTGGATGCACAAGATTGGTTAAAAACCCTAATTGGACAAGAATATACCTAGGGAGGACGAAAATGATTGAAATATTAATTCAATGACATAAACAAACTTATTGGATGCCCAAGATTGGTTAAAAACTCTAATTGGACAAGAATAAGCCTAGGGAGGACGAAAATGACCTAATTGATCATCCAATGACACAAACACACCTATTGGATGCACAAGGTTGGTTAAAAACCCTAGTTGAACAAGAATATGCCTAGGAAGGACGAAAATGACCTAATTGATCATCCAATGACACAAATGAACTTATTGGATGCACAAGATTGGTTAAAAATCCTAATTGGACAAGAATAAGCATAGGGAGGACGAAAATGACCTAATTGATCATCCAATGACACAAACACACCTATTGGATGCACAAGATTGGTTAAAAACCCTAATTGGACAAGCATATGCCTAGGGAGGACGAAAATGACCTAAATGTTAATCCAATGACACAAATGAACTTATAGGATGCACAAGATTGGTTAAAAACCCTAATTGGGCAAGAATAAGCCTAGGGAGGACGAAAATGACCTAATTGATCATCCAATGACACAAACACACCTATTGGATGCACAAGACTGGTTAAAAACCCTAGTTGGACAAGAATATGCCTAGGAAGGACGAAAATGACCTAATTGATCATCCAATGACACAAATGAACTTATTGGATGCACAAGATTGGTTAAAAACCCTAATTGGACAAGAATAAGCCTAGGGAGGACGAAAATGACCTAATTGATCATCCAATGACACAAACACACCTATTGGATGCACAAGATTGGTTAAAAACCCTAATTGGACAAGAATATGCCTAGGGAGGACGAAAATGACCTAAATGTTAATCCAATGACACAAATGAACTTATTGGATGCACAAGATTGGTTAAAAATCCTAATTGGACAAGAATATGCCTAGGGAGGACAAAAATGACCTAAATATTAATTCAATGACACAAACAAACTTATTGGCTGCACAAGATTGGTTAAAAACCCTAATTGGACAAGAATAAGCCTAGGGAGGACGAAAATAACCTAATTGATCATCCAATGACACAAACACACCTATTGGATGCACAAGATTGGTTAAAAACCCTAATTGGACAAGAATATGCCTAGGGAGGACGAAAATGATCTAATTGACCATCCAATGACACAAATGAACTTATTGGATGCACAAGATTGGTTAAAAACCATAATTGGACAAGAATAAGCATAGGGAGGACGAAAATGACCTAATTGATCATCCAATGACACAAACACACCTATTGGATGCACAAGATTGGTTAAAAACCCTAATTGGACAAGAATATGCCTAGGGAGGACGAAAATGACCTAAATATTAATTCAATGACATAAACAAACTTATTGGATGCACAAGATTGGTTAAAAACCCTAATTGGACAAGAATAAGCCTAGGGAGGACGAAAATGACCTAATTGATCATCCAATGACACAAACACACCTATTGGATGCACAAGATTGGATAAAAACCCTAATTGGACAAGAATATTCCTAGGGAGGACGAAAATGACCTAAATATTAATTCAATGACATAAACAAACTTATTGGATGCACAAAATTGGTTAAAAACCCTAATTGGACAAGAATGTGCCTAGGGAGGACGAAAATGACCTAATTGATCATCCAATGACACAAACACACCTATTGGATGCACAAGATTGGTTAAAAACCCTAATTGGACAAGAATATGCCTAGGGAGGACGAAAATGACCTAAATATTAATTCAATGACACAAACAAACTTATCGGATGCACAACATTGGTTAAAAACCCTAATTGGACAAGAATAAGCTTTGGGAGGACGAAAATGACCTAATTGATCATCCAATGACACAAACACACCTATTAGATGCACAAGATTGGTTAAAAACCCTAATTGGACAAGAATAAGCCTAGGGAGGACGAAAATGACCTAATTGATCATCCAATGACACAAACACACCTATTGGATGCACAAGATTGGTTAAAAACCCTAATTGGACAAGAATATGCCTAGGGAGGACGAAAATGACCTAAATATTAATTCAATGACATAAACAAAGTTATTGGATGCACAAGATTGGTTAAAAACCCTAATTGGACAAGAATAAGCCTAGGGAGGACGTAAATGACCTAATTGATCATCCAATGACACAAACACACCTATTGGATGCACAAGATTGGTTAAAAACCCTAATTGGACAAGAATATGCCTAGGGAGGACGAAAATGACCTAAATATTAATTCAATGACACAAACAAACTTATCGGATGAACAAGATTGGTTAAAAATCCTAATTGGACAAGAATAAGCCTAAGGAGGACGAAAATGACCTAATTGATCATCCAATGACACAAACACACCTATTGGATGCACAAGATTGGTTAAAAACCCTAATTGGACAAGAATAAGCCTAGGGAGGACGAAAATAACCTAATTGATCCTCCAATGACACAAACACACCTATTGGATGCACAAGATTGGTCTAAAACTCTAATTGGACAAGAATATGCCTAGGGAGGACGAAAATGACCTAAATGTTAATCCAATGACACAAATGAACTTATTGGATGCACAAGATTGGTTAAAAACCCTAATTGGACGAGAATAAGCCTAGGGAGGACGAAAATGACATAAATGTTAATCCAATGACACAACTCAACTTAATGGATGCACAAGATTGGTTAAAAACCCTAATTGGGCAAGAATAAGCCTAGGGAGGACGAAAATGACCTAATTGATCATCCAATGACACAAACACACCTATTGGATGCACAAGATTGGTTAAAAACCCTAATTGGACAAGAATAAGCCTAGGGAGGACGAAAATGACCTAAATGTTAATCCAATGATACAACTCAACTTATTGGATGCACAAGATTGGTTAAAAACCCTAATTGGCCAAGAATAAGCCTAGGGAAGACGAAAATGACCTAATTGATCATCCAATGACACAAACACACCTATTGGATGCACAATATTGGTTAAAAACCCTAATTGGACAAGAATAAGCCTAGGGAGGACGAAAATGACCTAAATATTAATTCAATGACACAAACAAACTTATCGGATGCACAAGATTGGTTAAAAACCCTAATTGGACAAGAATAAGCCTAGGGAGGACGAAAATGACCTAATTGATCATCCAATGACACAAACACACCTATTGGATGCACAAGATTGGTTAAAAACCCTAATTGGACAAGAATATGCCTAGGGAGGACGAAAATGACCTAATTGGTCATCCAATGACACAAACACACCTATTGGATGCACAAGATTGGTTAAAAACCCTAATTGGACAAGAATAAGCCTAGGGAGGACGAAAATAACCTAATTGATCATCCAATGACACAAACACACCTATTGGATGCACAAGATTGGTTAAAAACCCTAATTGGACAAGAATATGCCTAGGCAGGACGAAAATGATCTAAATGTTAATCCAATGACACAAATGAACTTATTGGATGCACAAGATTGGTTAAAAACCCTAATTGGACAAGAATAAGCCTAGGGAGGACGAAAATGACCTAATTGATCATCCAATGACACAAACACACCTATTGGATGCACAAGATTGGTTAAAAACCCTAATTGGACAAGAATATGCCTAGGGAGGACGAAAATGACCTAATTGATCATCCAATGACACAAATGAACTTATTGGATGCACAAGATTAGTTAAAAACCCTAATTGGACAAGAATAAGCTTTGGGAGGACGAAAATTACCTAATTGATCATCCAATGACACAAACACACCTATTGGATGCACAAGATTGGTCTAAAACTCTAAATGAGCAAGAATATGCCTAGGGAGGACGAAAATGACCAAAATGTTAATCCAATGACACAAATGAACGTATTGGATGCACAAGATTGGTTAAAAACCCTAATTGGACAAGAATAAGCCTAGGGAGGACGAAAATGACCTAATTGATCATCCAATGACACAAACACACCTATTGGATGCACAAGATTGGTTAAAAACCCTAATTGGACAAGAATATGCCTAGGGAGGACGAAAATGACCTAATTGATCATCCAATGACACAAATGAAATTATTGGATGCACAAGATTAGTTAAAAACCCTAATTGGACAAGAATAAGCCTAGGGAGGACGAAAATAACCTAATTGATCATCCAATGACACAAACACCCCTATAGGATGCACAAGATTGGTCTAAAACTCTAATTGGACAAGAATATGCATAGGGAGGACGAAAATGACCTAAATGTTAATCCAATGACACAAACGGACTTATTGGATGCACAAGATTGGTTAAAAACCCTAATTGGACAAGAATAAGCCTAGGGAGGACGAAAATGACCTAATTGATCATCCAATGACACAAACACACCTATTGGATGCACAAGATTGGTTAAAAACCCTAATTGGACAAGAATATGCCTAGGGAGGACGAAAATGACCTAAATGTTAATCCAATGACACAAACGGACTTATTGGATGCACAAGATTGGTTAAAAACCCTAATTGGACAAGAATAAGCCTAGGGAGGCGAAAATGACCTAATTGATCATCCAATGACACAAACACACCTATTGGAAGCACAAGATTGGTTAAAAACCCTAATTGGACAAGAATATGCCTAGGGAGGACGAAAATGACCTAATTGATCATCCAATGACACAAATGAACTTATTGGATGCACAAGATTGGTTAAAAACCCTAATTGGACAAGAATAAGCCTAGGGAGGACGAAAATGACCTAATTGATCATCCAATGACACAAATGAACTTATTGCATGCACAAGATTGGTTAAAAACTCTAATTGGACAACAATAAGCCTAGGGAGGACGAAAATGACCTAATTGATCATCCAATGACACAAACACACCTATTGGATGCACAAGATTGGTTAAAAACCCTAATTGGACAAGAATAAGCCTAGGGAGGACGAAAATGACCTAATTGATCATCCAATGACACAAACACACCTATTGGATGCACAAGATTGGTTTTAAACCCTAATTGGACAAGAATATGCCTAGGGAGGACGAAAATGACCTAAATATTAATTCAATGACACAAACAAACTTATCGGATGCACAAGATTGGTTAAAAACCCTAAATGGACAAGAATAAGCCTAGGGAGGACGAAAATGACCTAATTGATCATCCAATGACACAAACACACCTATTAGATGCACAAGATTGGTTAAAAACCTAATTGGACAAGAATAAGCCTAGGGAGGACGAAAATGACCTAATTGATCATCCAATGACACAAACACACCTATTGGATGCACAAGATTGGTTAAAAACCCTAATTAGACCAGAATATGCCTAGGGAAGGCGAAAATGACCTAATTGATCATCCAATGACACAAACACGCCTATTGGATGCACAAGATTGGTTAAAAACCCTAATTGGACAAGAATAAGCCTAGGGAGGACGAAAATGACCTAATTGATCATCCAATGACACAAACACACCTATTGGATGCACAAGATTGGTTAAAAACCCTAATTGGACAAGAATAAGCCTAGTGAGGACGAAAATGACCAAATTGATCATCCGTTGCCACAAACACACCTATTGGACGCACAAGATTGGTTAAAAACCCTAATTGGACAAGAATATGCCAAGGGAGGACGAAAATGACCTAATTGGTCATCCAATGACACAAACACACCTATTGGATGCACAAGATTGGTTAGAAACCCTAATTGGACAAGAGTAAGCCTAGGGAGGATGAAAATAACCTAATTGATCATCCAATGACACAAACACACCTATTGGATGCACAAGATTGGTTAAAAACCCTAATTGGACAAGAATATGCCTAGGGAGGACGAAAATGACCTAAATGTTAATCCAATGACACAAATGAACTTATTGGATGCACAAGATTGGTTAAAAACCCTAATTGGACAAGAATATGCCTAGAGAGGACGAAAATGACCTAAATGTTAATCCAATGACACAAATGAACTTATTGGATGCACAAGATTGGTTAAAAACCCTAATTGGACAAGAATAAGCCTAGGGAGGACGAAAATGACCTAATTGATCATCCAATGACACAAACACACCTATTGGATGCACAAGATTGGTTAAAAACCCTAATTGGACAAGAATAAGCCTAGGGAGGCCGAAAATGACCTAATTAATCATCCAATGACACAAACACACCTATTGGATGCACAAGATTGGTTAAAAACCCTAATTGGACAAGAATAAGCCTAGGGAGGACGAAAATGACCTAATTGATCATCCAATGACACAAACACACCTATTGGATGCACAAGATTGGTTAAAAACCCTAATTGGACAAGAATATGCCTAGGGAGGACGAAAATGACCAAAATATTAATTTAATGACATAAACAAACTTATTGGATGCACAAGATTGGTTAAAAACCCTAATTGGACAAGAATAAGCCTAGGGAGGACGAAAATGACCTAATTGATCATCCAATGACACAAACACACCTATTGGATGCACAAGATTGGTTAAAAACCCTAATTGGACAAGAATATGCCTAGGGAGGACGAAAATGACCTAAATGTTAATCCAATGACACAAATAAACATATTGGATGCACAAGATTGGTTTAAAACCCTAATTGGACAAGAATAAGCCTTCGAAGAACGAAAATGACCTAATTGATCATTCAATGACACAAACACACCTATTGGATGCACAAGACTGGTTAAAAACCCTAATTATACAAGAATATGCCTAGGAAGGACGAAAATAACCTAATTGATCATCCAATGACACAAACACACCTATTGGATGCACAAGATTGGTTAAAAACCCTAATTGGACAAGAATAAGCCTAGGGAGGACGAAAATGACCTAATTGATCATCCAATGACACAAACACACCTATTGGATGCACAAGATTGGTTAAAAACCCTAATTGGACAAGAATAAGCTTATGGAGTACGAAAATGACCTAATTGATCATCCAATGACACAAACACACCTATTGGATGCACAAGATTGGTTTAAAACCCTAGTTGGACAAGAATATGCCTAGTAAGGACGAAAATGACCTAATTGATCATCCAATGACACAAATGAACTTATTGGATGCACAAGATTGGTTAAAAACCCTAATTGGACAAGAATAAGCCTAGGGAGGACGAAAATGACCTAATTGATCATCCAATGACACAAACACACCTATTGGATGCACAAGATTGGTTAAAAACCCTAATTGGACAAGAATAAGCCTAGGGAGGACGAAAATGACCTAATTGATCATCCAATGACACAAACACACCTATTGGATGCACAAGATTTGTTTAAAACCCTAGTTGGACAAGATTATGCCTAGGAAGGACGAAAATGACCTAATTGATCATCCAATGACACAAATGAACTTATTGGATGCACAAGATTGGTTAAAAACCCTAATTGGACAAGAATAAGCCTAGGGAGGACGAAAATGACCTAATTGATCATCCAATGACACAAACACACCTATTGGATGCACAAGATTGGTTAAAAACCCTAATTGGACAAGAATAAGCCTAGGGAGGACGAAAATGACCTAATTGATCATCCAATGACACAAACACACCTATTGGATGCACAAGATTGGTTAAAAACCCCAATTGGACAAGAATAAGCCTAGGGAGGATGAAAATGACCTAATTGATCATCCAAAGACACAAACACACCTATTGGATGCACAAGATTGGTTAAAAACCCTAATTGGACAAGATTATGCCTAGGGAGGAGGAAAATGACCTAAATATTAATTCAATGACACAAACAAAGTTATTGGATGCACAAGATTGGTTAAAAACCCTAATAGGACAAGACTAAGCCTAGGGACGACGAAAATGACCTAATTGATCATCCAATGACACAAACACACCTATTGGATGCACAAGATTGGTTAAAAACCCTAATTGGACAAGAATAAGCCTAGGGAGGACGAAAATGACCTAATTGATCATCCAATGACACAAACACACCTATTGGATGCACAAGATTGGTTAAAAACCCTAATTGGACAAGAATATGCCTAGGGAGGACGAAAATGACCTAAATGTAATCCAATGACACAAATGATCTTATTGGATGCACAAGATTGGTTAAAAACCCTAATTGGACAAGAATAAGCCTAGGGAGGACGAAAATGACCTAAATGTTAATCCAATGACACAACTCAACTTATTGGATGCACAAGATTGGTTAAAAACCCTAATTGGACAAGAATAAGCCTAGGAAGGACGAAAATAACCTAATTGATCATCCAATGACACAAACACACCAATTGGATGCACAAGATTGGTTAAAAACCCTAATTGGACAAGAATAAGCCTAGGGAGGACGAAAATGACCTAATTGATCATCCAATGACACAAACACACCTATTGGATGCACAAGATTGGTTAAAAACCCTAATTGGACAAGAATATGCCTAGGGAGGACGAAAATGACCTAAATATTAATTCAATGCCACAAACAAACTTATTGGATGCACAAGATTGGTTAAAAACCCTAATTGGACAAGAATAAGCCTAGGGAGGACGAAAATGCCTAATTGATCATCCAATGACACAAACACACCTATTGGATGCACAAGATTGGTTATAAACCCTAATTGGACAAGAATATGCCTAGGGAGGACGAAAATGACCTAAATATTAATTCAATGACACAAACAAACTTATTGGATGCACAAGATTGGTTAAAAACCCTAATTGGACAAGAATAAGCCTAGGGAGGACGAAAATGACCTAATTGATCATCCAATGACACAAACACACCTATTGGATGCAAAAGATTGGTTAAAAACCCTAATTGGACAAGATGATGCCTAGAGAGGACGAAAATGACCTAAATATGAATTCAATGACACAAACAAACTTATTGGATGCACAAGATTGGTTAAAAACCCTAATTGGAGAAGAATATGCCTAGGGAGGACGAAAATGACCTAAATATTAATTCAATGACACAAACAAATTTATTGGATGCACAAGATTGGTTAAAAACCTTAATTGGACAAGAATAAGCCTAGGGAGGACAAAAATGACCTAATTGATCATCCAATGACACAAATGAACTTATTGGATGCACAAGATTGGTTAAAAACCCTAATTGGACAAGAATAAGCCTAGGGAGGACGAAAATGACCTAATTGATCATCCAATGACACAAACACACCTATTGGATGCACAAGATTGGTTAAAAACCCTAATTGGACAAGAATAAGCCTAGGGAGGACGAAAATGACCTAATTGATCATCCAATGACACAAACACACCTATTGGATGCACAAGATTGGTTAAAAACCCTAATTGGACAAGAATATGCCTAGGGAGGACGAAAATGACCTAAATATTAATTCAATGACACAAACAACCTTATTGGATGCACAAGATTGGTTAAAAACCCTAATTGGACAAGAATAAGCCTAGGGAGGACGAAAATGACCTAATTGATCATCCAATGACACAAACACACCTATTGGATGCACAAGATTGGTTAAAAACCCTAATTGGACCAGAATAAGCCTAGGGAGAATGAAAATGACCTAAATTGACCATCCATTGACACAAACACACCTATTGGATGCACAAGATTGGTTAAAAACCCTAATTGGACAAGAATATGCCTAGGGAGGACGAAAATAACCTAAATGTTAATCCAATGACACAAATGAACTTATTGGATGCACAAGATTAGTTAAAAACCCTAATTGGACAAGAATATGCCTAGGGAGGACGAAAATGACCTAAATATTAATTCAACGACACAAACAAACTTATCGGATGCACAAGATTGGTTAAAAACCCTAATTGGACAAGAATAAGCCTAGGGAGGACGAAAATGACCTAATTGATCATCCAATGACACAAACACACCTATTAGATGCACAAGATTGGTTAAAAACCCTAATTGGACAAGAATAAGCCTAGGGAGGACGAAAATGACCTAACTGATCATCCAATGACACAAACACACCTATTGGATGCACAAGATTGGTTAAAAACCATAATTGGACAAGAATAAGCATAGGGAGGACGAAAATGACCTAATTGATCATCCAATGCCACAAACACACCTATTGGATGCACAAGATCGGTTAAAAACCCTAGTTGGACAAGAATATGCCTAGGGAGAACGAAAATGACCTAATTGATCATTCAATGAAACAAATGAACTTATTGGATGCACAAGATTGGTTAAAAACCCTAATTGGACAAGAATAAGCCTAGGGAGGACGAAAATGACCTAATTGATCATCCAATAACACAAACACACCTATTGGATGCACATGATTGGTTAAAAACACTAATTGGACAAGAATATACATAGGGAGGACGAAAATGACCGAAATATTAATTCAATGACATAAACAAACTTATTGGATGCCCAAGATTGGTTAAAAACTCTAATTGGACAAGAATAAGCCTAGGGAGGACGAAAATGACCTAATTGATCATCCAATGACACAAACACACCTATTGGATGCACAAGGTTGGTTAAAAACCCTAGTTGGACAACAATATGCCTAGGAAGGACGAAAATGACCTAATTGATCATCCAATGACACAAATGAACTTATTCGATGCACAAGATTGGTTAAAAACCCTAATTGGACAAGAATAAGCATAGGGAGGACGAAAATGACCTAATTGATCATCCAATGACACAAACACACCTATTGGATGCACAAGATTGGTTAAAAACCCTAATTGGACAAGAATATGCCTAGGGAGGACGAAAATGACCTAAATGTTAATCCAATGACACAAATGAACTTATTGGATGCACAAGATTGGTTAAAAACCCTAATTGG
>JBBPBR010002388.1:0-11542 GCA_037974775.1 Cicer pinnatifidum | reverse complement strand
TTGTGCATCCAATAGGTGTGTTTGTGTCATTGGATGATCAATTAGGTCATTTTCGTCCTCCCTAGGCTTATTCTTGTCCAATTAGGGTTTTTAACCAATCTTGTGCATCCGATAAGTTTGTTTGTGTCATTGAATTAATATTTAGGTCATTTTTGTCCTCCCTAGGAATATTCTTGTCCAATTCGGGTTTTTAACCAATCTTGTGCGTCCAATAGGTGTGTTTGTGTCATTGGATGATCAATTAGGTCATTTACGTCCTCCATAGGCTTATTCTTGTCCAATTAGGGTTTTTAACCAATATTGTGCATCCAATAGGTGTGTTTGTGTCATTGGATGATCAATTAGGTCATTTTCGTCCTCCCTAGGCTTATTCTTGTCCAATTAGGGTTTTTAACCAATCTTGTGCATCCGATAAGTTTGTTTGTGTCATTGAATTAATATTTAGGTCATTTTTGTCCTCCCTAGGAATATTCTTGTCCAATTCGGGTTTTTAACCAATATTGTGCATCCAATAGGTGTGTTTGTGTCATTGGATGATCAATTAGGTCATTTTCGTCCTCCCTAGGCTTATTCTTGTCCAATTAGGGTTTTTAACCAATCTTGTGCATCCGATAAGTTTGTTTGTGTCATTGGATTAACATTTAGGTCATTTGCGTCCTCCCTAGGCTTATTCTTGTCCAATTAAGGTTTTTAACCAATCTTGTGCATCCAATAGGTGTGTTTGTGTCATTGGATGATCAATTAGGTTATTTTCGTCCTCCCTAGGCTTATTCTTGTCCAATTATGGTTTTTAACTAATCTTGTGCATCCAATAAGTTCATTTGTGTCATTGGATGATCAATTAGGTCATTTTCGTCCTTCCTAGGCATATTCTTGTCCAATTAGGGTTTTTAACCAATCTTGTGCATCCAATAGGTGTGTTTGTGGCAATGGATGATCAATTAGGTTATTTTTGTCCTCCCTAGGCTTATTCTTGTCCAATTAGGGTTTTTAACTAATCTTGTGCATCCAATAAGTTCATTTGTGTCATTGGATGATCAATTAGGTCATTTTCGTCCTCCCTAGGCTTATTCTTGTCCAATTAGAGTTTTAGATCAATCTTGTGCATCCAATAGGTGTGTTTGTGTCATTGGATGATCAATTAGGTCATTTTCGTCCTCCCTAGGCTTATTCTTGTCCAATTAGGGTTTTTAACCAATCTTGTGCATCCAATAACTTTGTTTGTGTCATTGAATTAATATTTAGGTCATTTTCCTCCTCCCTAGGCATATTCTTGCCCAATTAGGGTTTTTAACCAATCTTGTGCATCCAATAGGTGTGTTTGTGTCATTGGATGATCAATTAGGTCATTTTCGTCCTCCCTAGGCTTATTCTTGTCCAATTAGGGTTTTTAACCAATCTTGTGCATGCAATAACTTTGTTTGCGTCATTGAATTAATATTTAGGTCATTTTCCTCCTCCCTAGGCATATTCTTGTCCAATTAGGGTTTTTAACAAATCTTGTGCATCCAATAGGTGTGTTTGTGTCATTGGATGATCAATTAGGTCATTTTCGTCCTCCCTAGGCTTATTCTTGTCCAATTAGGGTTTTTAACCAATCTTGTGCATCTAATAAGTTCATTTGTGTCATTGGATGATCAATTAGGTCATTTTCGTCCTCCCTAGGCTTATTCTTGTCCAATTATGGTTTTTAACCAATCTTGTGCATCCAATAGGTGTGTTTGTGTCATTGGATGATCAATTAGGTCATTTTCGTCCTCCCTAGGCTTATTCTTGTCCAATTAGGGTTTTTAACCAATCTTGTGCATCCAATAAGTTCATTTGTGTCATTGGATGATCAATTAGGTCATTTTCGTCCTCCCTAGGCATATTCTTGTGCAACTAGGGTTTTAAACCAATCTGTTGCATCCAATAGGTTTGTTTGTGTCATTGGATGATCAATTAGGTCATTTTCGTCCTCCCTATGCTTATTCTTGTCCAATTAGCGTTTTTAACCAATCTTGTGAATCCAATAGGTGTGTTTGTGTCATTGGATAATCAATTTGGTCATTTTCGTCCTCCCTAGGCTTATTCTTTTCCAATTAGGGTTTTTAACCAATCTTGTGCATCCAATAGGTGTGTTTGTGTCATTGGATGATCAATTAGGTCATTTTCGTCCTCCCTAGGCTTATTCTTGTCCAATTAGGGTTTTTAACCAATCTTGTGCATCGAATAACTTTGTTTATGTCATTGAATTAATATTTAGGTCATTTTCGTCCTCCTAAGGCATATTCTAGTCCAATTAGGGTTTTTAACCAATCTTGTGCATCCAATAGGTGTGTTTGTGTCATTGGATGATCAATTAGGTCATTTTCGTCCTCCCTAGGCTTATTCTTGTCCAATTAGGGTTTTTAACCAATCTTGTGCATCCAATAAGTTGAGTTGTGTCATTGGATTAACATTTAGGTCATTTTCGTTCTCCCTAGGCATATTCTTGTCCAATTAGGGTTTTTAACCCATCTTGTGCATCGAATAAGTTCATTTGTGTTATTGGATTAACATTTAGGTCATATTCGTCCTCCCTAGGCATATTGTTGTCCAATTAGGGTTTTTAACCAATCTTGTGCATCCAATAGGTGTGTTTGTGTCATTGGATGATCAATTAGGTCATTTTCGTCCTCCCTAGGCTTATTCTTGTCCAATTAGGGTTTTTAACCAATCTTGTGCATCCAATAACTTTGTTTGTGTCATTGAATTAATATTTAGGTCATTTTCGTCCTCCCTAGGCATATTCTTGTCCAATTAGGGTTTTTAATCAATCTTGTGCACCCAATAGGTGTGTTTGTGTCATTGGATGATCAATTTGGTCATTTTCGTCCTCCATAGGCTTATTCTTGTCCAATTAGGGTTTTTAACCAATCTTGTGCATCCAATATGTGTGTTTTTGTCATTGGATAATAAATTAGGTCATTTTCTTCCTCCCCAGGCTTATTCTTGTCCAATTAGGGTTTTCAACCAATCTTGTGCATCCAATAGAAGTGTTTGTGTCATTGGATGATCAATTAGGTCATTTTCGTCCTCTCTAGGCTTATTCTTGTCCAATTAGTGTTTTTAACCAATCTTGTGCATCCAATAGGTGTGTTTGTGTCATTGGATGATCAATTAGGTCATTTTCGTCCTCCCTAGGCATATTCTTGTCCAGTTAGGGTTTTTAACCAATCTTGTGCATCCAATAGGTGTGTTTGTGTCATTGGATGATCAATTAGGTCATTTTCGTCCTCCCTAGGCTTATTCTTGTCCAATTAGGGTTTTTAACCAATCTTGTGCATCCAATAAGTTCATTTGTGTCATTGAATTAACATTTAGGTAATTTTCGTCCTCCCTAGGCATATTCTTGTTTAATTAGGGTTTTTAACCAATCTTGTGCATCCAATAGGTGTGTTTGTGTCATTGGATGATCAATTAGGTCATTTTCGTCCTCCCTAGGCTTATTCTTGTCCAATTAGGGTTTTTAACCAATCTTGTGCATCCAATAGGTGTGTTTATGTCATTGTATTAACATTTAGGTCATTTTGTTCTCCCTAGGCTTATTCTTGTCCAATTAGGGTTTTTAACCAATCTTGTGCATCCAATAGGTGTGTTTGTGTCATTGGATGATCAATTAGGTCATTTTCGTCCTCCCTAGGCTTATTCTTGTCCAATTAGGGTTTTTAACCAATCTTGTGCATCTAATAAGTTGAGTTGTGTCATTAGATTAACATTTAGGTCATTTTCATCCTCCCTAGGCATATTCTTGTCCAATTAGGGTTTTTAACCAATCTTGTGCATCCAATAGGTGTGTTTGTGTCATTGGATGATCAATTAGGTCATTTTCGTCCTCCCTAGGCTTATTCTATCCAATAAGTTCATTTGTGTCATTGGATGATCAATTAGGTCATTTTCGTCCTCCCTAGGCATATTCTTGTCCAATTAGGGTTTTTAACCAATCTTGTGCATCCAATAGGTGTGTTTGTGTCATTGGATGATCAATTAGGTCATTTTCGTCCTCCCTAGGCATATTCTTGTCCAATTAGGGTTTTTAACCAATCTTGTGCATCCAATAGGTGTGTTTGTGTCATTGGATGATCAATTAGGTTATTTTCGTCCTCCCTAGGCTTATTCTTGTCCAATTAGGGTTTTTAACTAATCTTGTGCATCCAAAAGTTCATTTGTGTCATTGGATGATCAATTAGGTCATTTTCGTCCTCCCTAGGCATATTCTTGTCCAATTAGGGTTTTTAACCAATCTTGTGCATCCAATAGGTGTGTTTGTGTCATTGGATGATCAATTAGGTCATTTTCGTCCTCCCTAGGCATATTCTTGTCCAATTAGGGTTTTTAACCAATCTTGTGCATCCAATAGGTCTGTTTGTGTCATTGGATGATCAATTTAGGTCATTTTCGTTCTCCCTAGGCATATTCTTGTGCAATTAGGGTTTTTAACCAATCTTGTGCATCCAATAGGTGTGTTTGTGTCATTGGATGATCAATTAGGTCATTTTCGTCCTCCCTAGGCTTATTCTTGTCCAATTAGGGTTTTTAACCAATCTTGTGCATCCAATAGGTGTGTTTGTGTCATTGGATGATCAATTAGGTCATTTTCGTCCTCCCTAGGCTTATTCTTGTCCAATTAGGGTTTTTAACCAATCTTGTGCATCCAATAACTTTGTTTGTGTCATTGAATTAATATTTAGGTCATTTTCCTCCTCCCTAGGCATATTCATGCCCAATTATGGTTTTTAACCAATCTTGTGCATCCAATAGGTGTGTTTGTGTCATTGGATGATCAATTAGGTCATTTTCGTCCTCCCTAGGCTTATTCTTGTCCAATTAGGGTTTTTAACCAATCTTGTGCATCCTATAAGTTCATTTGTGTCATCGGATTAACATTTAGGTCATTTTCGTCCTCCCTGGGCATATTCTTGTCCAATTAGGGTTTTTAACCAATCTTGTGCATCCAATAGGTGTGTTTGTGTCATTGGATGATCAATTAGGTCATTTTCGTCCTCCCTAGGCTTATTCTTGTCCAATTAGGGTTTTTAACCAATCTTGTGCATCCAATAACTTTGTTTGTGTCATTGAATTAATATTTAGGAAATTTTCCTCCTCCCTAGGCATATTCTTGTCCAATTAGGGTTTTTAACCAATCTTGTGCATCCAATAGGTGTGTTTGTGTCATTGGATGATCAATTAGGTCATTTTCGTCCTCCCTAGGCTTATTCTTGTCCAATTAGGGTTTTTAACCAATCTTGTGCATCTAATAGGTGTGTTTGTGTCATTAGATGATCAATTAGGTCATTTTCGTCCTCCCTAGGCTTATTCTTGTCCAATTAGGGTTTTTAACCAATCTTGTGTATCCGATAAGTTTGTTTGTGTCATTGAATTAATATTTAGGTCATTCTCGTCCTCCCTAGGCATATTCTTGTCCAATTAGGGTTTTTAACCAATCTTGTGCATCCAATAGGTGTGGTTGTGTCATTGGATGATCAAATAGGTCATTTACGTCCTCCCTAGGCATATTCTTGTCCAATTAGGGTTTTTAACCAATCTTGTGCATCCAATAGGTGTGTTTGTGTCATTGGATGATCAATTAGGTCATTTTCGTCCTCCCTAGGCTTATTCTTGTCCAATTAGGGTTTTTAACCAATCTTGTGCATCTAATAGGTGTGTTTGTGTCATTGGATGATCAATTAGGTCATTTTCGTCGTCCCTAGGCTTATTCTTGTCCAATTAAGGTTTTTAACCAATCTTGTGCATCCGATAAGTTTGTTTGTGTCATTGAATTAATATTTAGGTCATTTTCATCCTCCCTAGCCATACTCTTGTCCAATTAGGGTTTTTAACCAATCTTGTGCATCCAATAGGTGTGTTTGTGTCATTGGATGATCAATTAGGTCATTTTCGTCCTCCCTAGGCTTATTCTTGTCCAATTAGGGTTTTTAACCAATCTTGTGCATCCAATAAGTTGAGTTGTGTCATTGGATTAACATTTAGGTAATTTTCGTCATCCCTAGGCTTATTCTTGTCCAATTAGGTTTTTAACCAATCTTGTGCATCCAATAAGTTGAGTTGTGTCATTGGATTAACATTTAAGTCATTTTCGTCCTCCCTAGGCTTATTCTTGTCCAATTAGGGTTTTTAACCAATCTTGTGCATCCAATAGGTGTGTTTCTGTCATTGGATGATCAATTAGGTTATTTTAGTCCTCCCTAGGCTTATTCTTGTCCAATTAGGGTTTTTAACCAATCTTGTGCATCCAATAGTTGTGTTTGTGTCATTGGATGATCAATTAGGTCATTTTCGTCCTCCCTAGGCATATTCTTGTCCAATTAGGGTTTTTAACGAATCTTGTGCATCCAATAGGTGTGTTTGTGTCATTGGAAGATCAATTAGGTCATTTTCGTCCTCCCTAGGCTTATTCTTGTCCAATTAGGGTTTTTAACCAATCTTGTGCATCCAATAAGTTGAGTTGTGTCATTGGATTAACATTTAGGTCATTTTCGTCCTTCCTAGACTTATTCTTGTCCAATTAGGGTTTTTAACCAATCTTGTGCATCCAATAGGTGTGTTTGTGTCATTGGATGATCAATTAGGTCATTTTCGTCCTCCATAGGCTTATTCTTGTCCAATTAGGGTTTTTAACCAATCTTGTGCATCCCATAAGTTGAGTTGTATCATTGGATTAACATTTAGGTCATTTTCGTCCTCCCTAGGCTTATTCTTGTCCAATTAGGGTTTTTAACCAATCTTGTGCATCCAATAGGTGTGTTTGTGTCATTGGATGATCAATTAGGTCATTTTCGTCCTCCCTAGGCTTATTCTTGCCCAATTAGGGTTTTTAACCAATCTTGTGCATCCAATAAGTTGAGTTGTGTCATTGGATTAACATTTAGGTCATTGTCGTCCTCCCTAGGCTTATTATTGTCCAATTAGGGTTTTTAACCAATCTTGTGCATCCAATAAGTTCATTTGTGTCATTGGATTAACATTTAGGTCATTTTCGTCCTCCGTAGGCATATTCTTGTCCAATTAGAGTTTTAGACCAATCTTGTTCATCCAATAGGTGTGTTTGTGTCATTGGATGATCAATTAGGTTATTTTCGTCCTCCCTAGGCTTATTCTTGTCCAATTAGGGTTTTTAACTAATCTTGTGCATCCAATAAGTTCATTTGTGTCATTGGATGATCAATTAGGTCATTTTCGTCCTCCCTAGGCATATTCTTGTCCAATTAGGGTTTTTAACCAATCTTGTGCATCCAATAGGTGTGTTTGTGTCATTGGATGATCAATTAGGTTATTTTCGTCCTCCCTAGGCTTATTCTTGTCCAATTAGTGTTTTTAACTAATCTTGTGCATCCAATAAGTTCATTTTGTGTCATTGGATGATCAATTAGGTCATTTTCGTCCTCCCTAGGCATATTCTTGTCCAATTAGGGTTTTTAACCAATCTTGTGCATCCAATAGGTGTGTTTGTGTCATTGGATGATCAATTAGGTCATTTTCGTCCTCCCTAGGCTTATTCTTTTCCAATTAGGGTTTTTAACCGATCTTGTGCATCCAATAGGTGTGTTTGTGTCATTGGATGATCAATTAGGTCATTTTCGTCCTCTCTAGGCATATTCTTGTCCAATTAGGGTTTTTAACCAATCTTGTGCATCCAATAGGTGTGTTTGTGTCATTGGATGATCAATTAGGTCATTTTCGTCCTCCCTAGGCTTATTCTTGTCCAATTAGGGTTTTTTACCAATCTTGAGCATCCAATAAGTTGAGTTGTGTCATTGGATTAACATTTAGGTCATTTTCGTCCTCCCTAGGCTTATTCTTGTCCAATTAGGGTTTTTAACCAATCTTGTGCATTCAATAAGTTCATTTGTGTCATTGGATTAACATTTAGGTCATTTTCGTCCTCCCTAGGCATATTCTTGTCCAATTAGGGTTTTTAACCAATCTTGTGCATCTAATAGGTGTGTTTGTGTCATTGGATGATCAATTAGGTCATTTTCGTCCTTTCTAGGCTTATTCTTGTCCAATTAGGGTTTTTAACCAATCTTGTGCATCCAATAGGTGTTTAACCAATCTTGTGCATCCAATAGGTGTGTTTGTGGCAATAGATGATCAATTAGGTCATTTTCGTCCTCCCTAGGCTTATTCTTGTCCAATTAGGGTTTTTAACCAATCTTGTGCATCCAATAGGTGTGTTTGTGTCATTGGATGATCAATTAGGTCATTTACGTCCTCCCTAGCCATATTCTTGTCCAATTAGGGTTTTTAACCAATCTTGTGCATCCAATAGGTGTGTTTGTGTCAATGGATGATCAATTAGGTCATTTTCGTCCTCCCTAGGCTTATTCTGGTCCAATTAGGGTTTTTAACCAATCTTGTGCATCCAATAAGTTGAGTTGTGTCATTGGATTAACATTTAGGTCATTTTCGTCCTCCCTAGGCTTATTCTTGTCCAATTAGGGTTTTTAACCAATCTTGTGCATCCAATAGGTGTGTTTGTGTCATTGGATGATCAATTAGGTCATTTTCGTCCTCCCTAGGCTTATTCTTGCCCAATTAAGGTTTTTAACCAATCTTGTGCATCCAATAAGTAGAGTTGTGTCATTGGATTAACATTTAGGTCATTTTCGTCCTCCCTAGGCTTATTCTTGTCCAATTAGGGTTTTTAACCAATCTTGTGCATCCAATAAGTTCATTTGTGTCATTGGATTAACATTTAGGTTATTTTGGTGCTCCCTAGGCTTATTCTTGTCCAATTAGGGTTTTTAACTAATCTTGTGCATCCAATAAGTTCATTTGTGTCATTGGATGATCAATTAGGTCATTTTCGTCCTCCCTAGGCATATTCTTGTCCAATTAGGGTTTTTAACCAATCTTGTGCATCCAATAGGTGTGTTTGTGTCATTGGATGATCAATTAGGTCATTTTCGTCCTCTCTAGGCTTATTCTTGTCCAATTAGGGTTTTTAACCAATCTTGTGCATCTGATAAGTTTGTTTGTGTCATTAAATTAATATTTAGGTCATTTTCTTCCTCCCTAGGCATATTCTTGTCCAATTAGGGTTTTTAACCAATCTTGTGCATCCGATAAGTTGAGTTGTGTCATTGGATTAACATTTAGGTCATTTTCGTCCTCCCTAGGCTTATTCTTGTCCAATTAGGGTTTTTAACCAATCTTGTGCATCCAATAGGTGTGTTTGTGTCATTGGATGATCAATTAGGTCATTTTCGTCCTCCCTAGGCATATTCTTGTCCAATTAGGGTTTTTAACCAATCTTGTGCATCCAATAGGTGTGTTTGTGTCATTGAATGATCAATTAGGTCATTTTCGTCCTCCCTAGTCATGTTCTTGTCCAATTAGGATTTTTAACCAATCTTGTGCATCCAATAAGTTGATTTGTGTCATTGGATTAACATTTAGGTCATTTTCGTCCTCCCTAGGCTTATTCTTGTCCAATTAGGGTTTTTAACCAATCTTGTGCATCCAATAGGTGTGTTTGTGTCATTGGATGATCAATTAGGTCATTTTCGTCCTCCCTAGGCATATTCTTGTCCAATTAAGGTTTTTAACCAATCTTGTGCATCCAATAGGTGTGTTTGTGTCATTGGATGATCAATTAGGTCATTTTCTTCCTCCCTAGGCTTATTCTTGTCAAATTAGGGTTTTTAACCAATCTTGTGCATCCAATAAGTTGAGTTGTGTCATTGGATTAACATTTAGGTCATTTTCGTCCTCCCTAGGCTTATTCTTGTCCAATTAGGGTTTTTAACCAATCTTGTGCATCCAATAAGTTGAGTTGTGTCAATGGATTAACATTTAGGTCATTTTCGTCCTCCCTAGGCTTATTCTTGTCCAATTAGGGTTTTTAACCAATCTTGTGCATCCAATAGGTGTGTTTGTGTCATTGGATGATCAATTAGGTCATTTTCGTCCTCCCTAGGCATATTCTTGTCCAATTAGGGTGTTTAACCAATCTAGTGCATCCAATAGGTGTGTTTGTGTCATTGGATGATCAATTAGGTCATTTTCGTCCTCCCTAGGCATATTCTTGTCCAATTAGGGTTTTTAACGAATCTTGTGCATCCAATAGGTGTGTTTGTGTCATTGGGTGATCAATTAGGTGATTTTCGTCCTCCGTAGGCTTATTCTTGTCCAATTAGGGTTTTTAACCAATCTTGTGCATCCGATAAGTTTGTTTGTGTCATTGAATTAATATTTAGGTCGTTTTCGTCCTCCCTAGGCTTATTCTTGTACAATTAGGGTTTTTAACCAATCTTGTGCATCCAATAGGTGTGTTTGTGTCATTGGATGATCAATTAGGTCATTTTCGTCCTCCCTAGGCTTATTCTTGCCCAATTAGGGTTTTTAACCAATCTTGTGCATCCAATAAGTTGAGTTGTGTCATTGGATTAACATTTAGGTCATTTTCGTCCTCCCTAGGCTTATTCTTGTCCAATTAGGGTTTTTAACCAATCTTGTGCATCCAATAAGTTCATTTGTGTCATTGGATTAACATTTAGGTCATTTTCGTCCTACCTAGGCATATTCTTGTCCAATTAGAGTTTTAGACCAATCTTGTGCATCCAATAGGTGTGTTTGTGTCATTGGATGATCAATTAGGTTATTTTCGTCCTCCCTAGGCTTATTCTTGTCCAATTAGTGTTTTTAACTAATCTTGTGCATCCAATAAGTTCATTTGTGTCAGTGGATGATCAATTAGGTCTTTTTCGTCCTCCCCATGCATATTCTTGTCCAATTAGGGTTTTTAACCAATCTTGTGCATCCAATAGGTGTGTTTGTGTCATTGGATGATCAATTAGGTCATTTTCGTCCTCCCTAGGCTTATTCTTGTCCAATTAGGGTTTTTAACCATTCTTGTGCATCCGATAAGTTTGTTTGTGTCATTGAATTAATATTTTGGTCATTTTCGTCTTCCCTAGGCATATTCTTGTCCAATTAAGGTTTTTAACCAATCTTGTGCATCCAATAGGTGTGTTTGTGTCATTGGATGATCAATTAGGTCATTTTCGTCCTCCCTAGGCTTATTCTTGTCCAATTAGGGTTTTTAACCAATCTTGTGCATCCAATAAGTTGAGTTGTGTCATTGGATTAACATTTAGGTCATTTTCGTCCTCCCTAGGCTTATTCTTGTCCAATTAGGGTGTTTAACCAATCTTGTGCATCCAATAGGTGTGTTTCTGTCATTGGATGATCAATTAGGTCATTTTCGTCTTCCCTAGGCTTATTCTTGCCCAATTAGGGTTTTTAACCAATCTTGTGCATCCAATAAGTTGAGTTGTGCATTGGATTAACATTTAGGTCATTTTCGTCCTCCCTAGGCTTATTCTTGTCCAATCAGGGTTTTTAACCAATCTTGTGCATCCAATAAGTTGAGTTGTGTCATTGGATTAACATTTAGGACATTTTCGTCCTCCCTATGCATATTCTTGTCCAATTAGAGTTTTAGACCAATCTTGTGCATCCAATAGGTGTGTTTGTGTCATTGGATGATCAATTAGGT
>JBBPBR010002387.1:0-11547 GCA_037974775.1 Cicer pinnatifidum | reverse complement strand
GAAAATGACCTAAATGTTCATCCAATGACACAAACACACCTATTGGATCCACATGATTCGTTAGAAACCCTAATTGGACAAGAATAAGACTAGGGAGGATGAAAATGACCTAAATGTGCATCCAATGACACAAACACACACATTGATTGCACAAGAATGCTTAAAACCCTAATTGGACAAGAATAAGACTAGGGAGGACGAAAATGACCTAAATGTTCATCCAATGACACAAACACACCTATTGGATGCACAAGAATAAGCCTAGGGAGGACGAAAATGACCTAAATGTTCATCCAATGACACAAATGAACTTATTGGATGCACAAGATATCTTAAAAACCCTAATTGGACAAGAATAAGCCTAGGGAGGATGAAAATGACCTAAATGTATATCCAATGACACAAATGAACTTATTGGATGCACAAGATTGGTTAAAAACCCTAATTGGACAACCATAAGCCTAGGGAGGATGAAAATGACCTAAATGTTCATCTAATGACACAAACACACCTATTGGATGAACAAGATTGGTTAAAAACCCTAATTGCACAAAAATAAGCCTAGGGAGGACGAAAATGACCTAAAGGTTCATCCAATGACACAAATGAACTTATTAGATGCACAAGAATGCTTAAAACCCTAATTGGACAAGAATAAGACTAGGGAGGACGAAAATGACCTAAATGTACATCCAATGACACAAACACACCTATTGGATGCACAAGATTGGTTAAAAACCCTAATTGGACAAGAATAAGCCTAGGGAGGATGAAAATGACTTAAATGTTCATCCAATGACACAAATGAACTTATTGGATGCACAAGATTGGTTAAAAACCGTAATTGGACAAGAATAAGCCTAGGGAGGACGTAAATGACATAAATGTTAATCCAATGACACAAATGAACTTATTGGATGCACAAGATTGGTTAAAAACCCTAATTGGACAAGAATAAGCCTAGGGAGGACGAAAATGACCTAAATGTACATCCAATGACACAAATGAATTTATTGGATGCACAAGATTGGTTAAAAACCCTAATTGGACAAGAATAAGCCTAGGGAGGATGAAAATGACTTAAATGTTCATCCAATGACACAAACACACCTATTGGATGCACAAGATTTGTTAAAAACCCTAATTGGACAAGAATAAGCCTAGGGAGGACGAAAATGACATAAATGTTAATCCAATGACACAAATGAAGTTATTGGATGCACAAGATTGCTTAAAACCCTAATTGGACAAGAATAAGCCTAGGGAGGACGAAAATGACCTAAATGTTCATCCAATGACACAAACACACCTATTGGATGCACAAGATTGGTTTAAAACCCTAATTGGACAACAATAAGCCTAGGGAGGACGAAAATGACCTAAATGTTCATCTAATGACACAGACACACCTATTGGATGCACAAGAGTGGTTAAAAACCCTAACTGGACATGAAAAAGCCTACGGAGGACGAAAATGACTTAAATCTTAATCGAATGATACAAATGAACTTATTGGATGCACAAGATTGCTTAAAACCCTAATTGGACAAGAATAAGCCTTGGGAGTACGAAAATGACCTAAATGTTCATCAAATGACACAAACACACCTATTGGATGCAAAAGATTGGTTAAAAACCCTAATTGGACAAGAATAAGCTAGGGAGGACGAAAATGACCTAAATGTTCATCCAATGACACAAACACACCTATTGGATCCACATGATTCGTTAGAAACCCTAATTGGACAAGAATAAGACTAGGGAGGATGAAAATGACCTAAATGTGCATCCAATGACACAAACACACACATTGATTGCACAAGAATGCTTAAAACCCTAATTGGACAAGAATAAGACTAGGGAGGACGAAAATGACCTAAATGTTCATCCAATGACACAAACACACCTATTGGATGCACAAGAATAAGCCTAGGGAGGACGAAAATGACCTAAATGTTCATCCAATGACACAAATGAACTTATTGGATGCACAAGATAGCTTAAAGACCCTAATTGGACAAGAATAAGCCTAGGGAGGATGAAAATGACCTAAATATATATCCAATGACACAAATGAAGTTATTGGATGCACAAGATTGGTTAAAAACCCTAATTGGACAACCATAAGCCTAGGGAGGATGAAAATGACCTAAATGTTCATCTAATGACACAAACACACCTATTGGATGAACAAGATTGGTTAAAAACCCTAATTGCACAAAAATAAGCCTAGGGAGGACGAAAATGACCTAAAGGTTCATCCAATGACACAAATGAACTTATTAGATGCACAAGAATGCTTAAAACCCTAATTGGACAAGAATAAGACTAGGGAGGACGAAAATGACCTAAAAGTACATCCAATGACACAAACACACCTATTGGATGCACAAGATTGGTTAAAAACCCTAATTGGACAAGAATAAGCCTAGGGAGGATGAAAATGACTTAAATGTTCATCCAATGACACAAATGAACTTATTGGATGCACAAGATTGGTTAAAAACCGTAATTGGACAAGAATAAGCCTAGGGAGGATGAAAATGACCTAAATGTTCATCCAATGACACAAACACACCTATTGGATGCACATGATTGGTTTAAAACCCTAATTGGACAACAATAAGCCTAGGGAGGATGAAAATGACCTAAATGTTCATCTAATGACACAAACACACCTATTGGATGCACAAGATTGGTTTAAAACCCTAATTGGACAACAATAAGCATAGGGAGGATGAAAATGACCCAAATGTTCATCTAATGACACAAACACACCTATTGGATGCACAAGATTGGTTAAAAACCGTAATTGGACAAGAATAAGCCTAGGGAAGACGAAAATGACATAAATGTTAATCCAATGACACAAATGAACTTATTGGATGCACAAGATTGGTTAAAAACCCTAATTGGACAAGAATAAGCCTAGGGAGGACGAAAATGACCTAAATGTTCATCCAATGACACAAACACACCTATTGGATGCACAAGATTGGTTAAAAACCCTAATTGGACAAGAATAAGCCTAGGGAGGACGAAAATGACTTAAATGTTCATCCAATGACACAAATGAACTTATTGGATGCATAAGATTGGTTAAAAACCCTAATTGGACAAGAATAAGCTTAGGGTGGACGAAAATGACCTAATTGTTCATCCAATGACACAAATGAACTTATTGGATGCACAAGATTGGTTAAAAACCCTAATTGGACAAGAATAAGCCTAGGGAGGACGAAAATGACCTAAATGTTCATCCAATGACACAAACACACCTATTGGATGCACAAGATTGTTTAGAAACCTTAATTGGACAAGAATAAGCCTAGGGAGGACGAAAATGACCTAAATGTTAATCCAATGACACAAATGAACTTATTGGATGCACAAGATTGGTTAAAAACCCTAATTGGACAAGAATAAGCCTAGGGAGGACGAAAATGACCTAAATGTTCATCCAATGACACAAACACACCTATTGGATGCACAAGATTGGTTAGAAACACTAATTGGACAAGAATAAGCCTAGGAAGGAGGAAAATGACCTAAATGTTAATCCAATGACACAAATGAACTTATTGGATGCACAAGATTGGTTAAAAACCCTAATTGGACAAGAATAAGCCTAGGGAGGACGAAAATGACCTAAATGTTCATCCAATGACACAAACACACCTATTGGATGCACAAGATTTGTTAAAAACGCTAATTGGACAAGAATAAGCCTAGGGAGGACGAAAATGACCTAAATGTTCATCCAATGACACAAACACATCTATCGGATGCACAAGATTGGTTAAAAACCCTAATTGGACAAGAATAAGCATAGGGAGGACGAAAATGACCTAAATGTTCATCCAATGACACAAACACACCTATTGGATGCACAAGATTGGTTAGAAACCCTAATTGGACAAGAATAAGCCTTGGGAGGACGAAAATGACCTAAATGTTCATCCAATGACACAAGTGAACTTATTGGATGCACAAGATTGGTTAAAAACCCTAATTGGACAAGAATAAGCCTAGGGAGGACGAAAATGACCTAAATGTTCATCCAATGACACAAACACACCTATTGGATGCACAAGATTGGTTAGAAACCCTAATTGGACAAGAATAAGCCTATGGAGGACGAAAATGACCTAAATGTTCATCCAATGACACAAACACACCTATTGGATGCACAAGATTGGTTAAAAACCCTAATTGGACAAGAAGAAGCCTAGGGAGGACGAAAATGACCTAAATGTTCATCCAATGACACAAATACACCTATTGGATGCACAAGATTGGTTAAAAACCCTAATTGGACAAGAATAAGCCTAGGGAGGACGAAAATGACCTAAATGTTCATCTAATGACACAAACACACCTATTGGATGCACAAGATTGGTTAAAAACCCTAACTGGACATGAAAAAGCCTAGGGAGGACGAAAATGACTTAAATCTTAATCGAATGACACAAATGAACTTATTGGATGCACAAGATTGCTTAAAACCCTAATTGGACAAGAATAAGCCTTGGGAGTACGAAAATGACCTAAATGTTCATCAAATGACACAAACACACCTATTGGATGCAAAAGATTGGTTAAAAACCCTAATTGGACAAGAATAAGCTAGGGAGGACGAAAATGACCTAAATGTTCATCCAATGACACAAACACACCTATTGGATCCACATGATTCATTAGAAACCCTAATTGGACAAGAATAAGACTAGGGAGGATGAAAATGACCTAAATGTGCATCCAATGACACAAACACACACATTGATTGCACAAGAATGCTTAAAACCCTAATTGGACAAGAATAAGACTAGGGAGGACGAAAATGACCTAAATGTTCATCCAATGACACAAACACACCTATTGGATGCACAAGAATAAGCCTAGGGAGGACGAAAATGACCTAAATGTTCATCCAATGACACAAATGAACTTATTGGATGCACAAGATAGCTTAAATACCCTAATTGGACAAGAATAAGCCTAGGGAGGATGAAAATGACCTAAATATATATCCAATGACACAAATGAAGTTATTGGATGCACAAGATTGGTTAAAAACCCTAATTGGACAACCATAAGCCTAGGGAGGATGAAAATGACCTAAATGTTCATCTAATGACACAAACACACCTATTGGATGAACAAGATTGGTTAAAAACCCTAATTGCACAAAAATAAGCCTATGGAGGACGAAAATGACCTAAACGTTCATCCAATGACACAAATGAACTTATTGGATGCACAAGAATGCTTAAAACCCTAATTGGACAAGAATAAGACTAGGGAGGACGAAAATGACCTAAATGTACATCCAATGACACAAACACACCTATTGGATGCACAAGATTGGTTAAAAACCCTAATTGGACAAGAATAAGCCTAGGGAGGATGAAAATGACTTAAATGTTCATCCAATGACACAAATGAACTTATTGGATGCACAAGATTGGTTAAAAACCGTAATTGGACAAGAATAAGCCTAGGGAGGACGAAAATGACATAAATGTTAATCCAATGACACAAATGAACTTATTGGATGCACAAGATTGGTTAAAAACCCTAATTGGACAAGAATAAGCCTAGGGAGGACGAAAATGACCTAATTGATCATCCAATGACACAAACACACCTATTGGATGCACAAGATTGGTTAAAAACCCTAATTGGACAAGAATATGCCTAGGGAGGACGAAAATGACCTCATTGTTCATCCAATGACACAAACACACCTATTGGATGCACAAGATTGGTTAAAAACCCTAATTGGACAAGAATAAGCCTAGGGAGAACGAAAATGACCTAAATGTTAATCCAATGATACAACTCAACTTATTGGATGCACAAGATTGGTTAAAAACCCTAATTGGACAAGAATATGCCTAGGGAGGACGAAAATGACCTAAATGTTAATCCAATGACACAAATGAACTTATTGGATGCACAAGATTGGTTAAAAACCCTAATTGGACAAGAATAAGCCTAGGGAGGACGAAAATTACCTAAATGTTAATCCAATGACACAACTCAACTTATTGGATGCACAAGATTGGTTAAAAACCCTAATTGGGCAAGGATAAGCCTAGGGAGGACGAAGATGACCTAATTGATCATCCAATGACACAAACACACCTATTGGATGCACAAGATTGGTTAAAAACCCTAATTGGACAAGAATAAGCCTAGGGAGGACGAAAATGACCTAATTGATCATCCAATGACACAAACACACCTATTGGATGCACAAGATTGGTTAAAAACCCTAATTGGACAAGAATATGCCTAGGGAGGACGAAAATGACCTAAATATTAATTCAATGACACAAACAAAGTTATTGGATGCACAAGATTGATTAAAAACCCTAATTTGACAAGAATAAGTCTAGGTAGGACGAAAATGACCTAATTGATCATCCAATGACACAAACACACCTATTGGATGCACAAGATTGGTTAAAAACCCTAATTGGACATGAATAAGCCTAGGGACGACGAAAACGACCTAATTGATCATCCATTGACACAAACACACCTATTGGATGAACAAGATTGGTTAAAAACCCTAATTGGACAAGAATAAGCCTAGGGAGGACGAAAATGACCTAATTGATCATCCAATGACACAAACACACCTATTGGATGCACAAGATTGGTTAAAAACCCTAATTGGACAAGAATATGCCTAGGGAGGACGAAAATGACCTAAATATTAATTCAATGACACAAACAAAGTTATTGGATGCACAAGATTGGTTAAAAACCCTAATTGGACAAGAATAAGTCTAGGGAGGACGAAAATGACCTAATTGATCATCCAATGACACAAACACACCTATTGGAGGCACAAGATTGGTTAAAAACCCTAATTGGACAAGAATATGCTTAGGGAGGACGAAAATGACCTAAATGTTAATCCAATGACACAAATGAACTGATTGGATGCACAAGATAGGTTAAAAACCCTAATTGGACAAGAATAAGCCTAGGGAGGACGAAAATGACCTAATTGATCATCCAATGACACAAACACACCTATTGGATGCACAAGATTGGTTAAAAACCCTAATTGGACAAGAATATGCCTAGGGAGGAGGAAAATGACCTAAATATTAATTCAATGACACAAACAAAGTTATTGGAAGCACAAGATTGGTTAAAAACTCTAATTGGACAAGAATAAGCCTAGGGAGGACGAAAATGACCTACTTGATCATCCAATGACACCAACACACCTATTGGATGCACAAGATTGGCTAAAAACCCTAATTGGACAAGAATATGCCTAGGGAGGACGAAAATGACCTAAATGTTAATCCAATGACACAAACTCACCTATTGGATGCACAAGATTGGTTAAAAACCCTAATTGGACAAGAATAAGCCTAGGGAGGACGAAAATGACCTAATTGATCATCCAATGACACAAACACACCTATTGGATGCACAAGATTGGTTAAAAACCCTAATTGGACAAGAATATGCCTAGGGAGGACGGATATGACCTAAATGTTAATATTAATTCAATGACAGAAACAAACTTACTGGATGCACAAGATTGGTAAAAACCCTAATTGGACAAGAATAAGCCTAGGGAGGACGAAAATGACCTAATTGATCATCCAATGACACAAACACACCTATTGGATGCACAAGATTGGTTAAAAACCCTAATTGGACAAGAATATGCCTAGGGAGGTCGAAAATGACCTAATTGATCATCCAATAACACAAACACACCTATCGGATGCACAAGATTGGTTAAAAACCCTAATTGGACCAGAATATGCCTTGGGAGGACGAAAATGACCTAGATATTAATTCAATGACACAAACAAACTTATTGGATGCACAAGATTGGTTAAAAACCCTAATTGGACAAGAATAAGCCTAGGGAGGACGAAAATGACCTAATTGATCATCCAATGACACAAACACACCTATTGGATGCACAAGATTGGTTAAAAACCCTAATTGGACAAGAATATGCCTAGGGAGGAGGAAAATGACCTAAATATTAATTCAATGACACATACAAAGTTATTGGATGCACAACATTGGTTAAAAACCCTAATTGGACAAGAATAAGCCTAGGGAGGACGAAAATGACCTAATTGATCATCCAATGACACAAACACACCTATTGGAGGCACAAGATTGGCTAAAAACCCTAATTGGACAAGAATATGCCTAGGGAGGACGAAAATGACCTAAATATTAATTCAATGACACAAACAAACTTATTGGATGCACAAGATTGATTAAAAACCCTAATTGGACATGAATATGCCTAGGGAGGACGAAAATGTCCTAATTGATCATCCAATGACACAAACACACCTATTGGATGCACAAGATTGGTTAAAAACCCTAATTGGACAAGAATATGCCTAGGGAGGACGAAAATGACCTAAATAATAATTCGATGAAACAAACAAACTTATTGGATGCACAAGATTGGTTAAAAACCCTAATTGGACAAGAATATGCCTAGGGAGGACGAAAATGACCTAATTGATCATCCAATGACACAAACACACCTATTGGATGCACAAGATTGGTTAAAAACCCTAATTGGACAAGAATATTCCTAGGGAGGACGAAAATGACCTAAATGTTAATCCAATGACACAAATGAACTTATTAGATGTACAAGATTGGTTAAAAACCCTAATTGGACAAGAATAAGCCTAGGGAGGACGAAAATGACCTAATTGATCATCCAATGACACAAACACACCTATTGGATGCACAAGATTGGTTAAAAACCCTAATTGGACAAGAATATGCCTAGGGAGGACGAAAATGACCTCAATGTAAATCCAATGACACAAATGAACTTATTGGATGCACAAGATTGGTTAAAAACCCTAATTGGACAAGAATAAGCCTAGGGAGGACGAAAATGACCTAATTGATCATCCAATGACACAAACACACCTATTGGATGCACAAGATTGGTTAAAAACCCTAATTGGACAAGAATATGCCTAGGGAGGACGAAAATGACCTAAATGTTAATCCGATGACACAAATGAACTTATTAGATGTACAAGATTGGTTAAAAACCCTAATTGGACAAGAATAAGCCTAGGGAGGACGAAAATGACCTAATTGATCATCCAATGACACAAACACACCTATTGGATGCACAAGATTGGTTAAAAACCCTAATTGGACAAGAATATGCCTAGGGAGGACAAAAATGACCTAAATATTAATTCATTGACACAAACAAACTTATTGGATGCACAAGATTGGTTAAAAACCCTAATTGGACAAGAATATGCCTAGAGAGGACAAAAATGACCTAAATATTAATTCAATGAAACAAACAAACCTATTGGATGCACAAGATTTGTTAAAAACCCTAATTGGATAAAAATATTCCTAGGGAGGAAGAAAATGACCCAATTGATCATCCAATGACACAAACACACCTATTGGATGCACAAGATTGGTTAAAAACCCTAATTGGACAAGAATAAGCCTAGGGAGGACGAAAATGACCTAATTGATCATCCAATGACACAAACACACCTATTGGATGCACAAGATTGGTTAAAAACCCTAATTGGACAAGAATATGCCTAGGGAGGACGAAAATGACCTAATTGATCATCCATTGCCACAAACACACCTATTGGATGCACAAGAATTGTTAAAAACCCTAATTGGACAAGAATAAGCCTAGGGAGGACGAAAATGACCTAATTGGTCATCCAATGACACAAACACACCTATTGGATGCACAAGATTGGTTAAAAACCCTAATTGGACAAGAATAAGCCTACGGAGGACGAAAATGACCTCAATGTTAATCCAATGACACAACTCAACTTATTGGATGTACAAGATTGGTTAAAAACCCTAATTGGACAAGAATAAGTCTAGGGAGGACGAAAATGACCTAATTGATCATCCAATGACACAAACACACCTATTGGATGCACAAGATTGGTTAAAAACCCTAATTGGACAAGAATATGCCTAGGGAGGACGGATATGACCTAAATGTTAATCCAATGACACAAATGAACTTAATTGATGCACAAGATTGGTTAAAAACCCTAATTGGACAAGAATAAGCCTAGGGAGGACGAAAATGACCTAATTGATCATCCAATGACACAAACACACCTATTGGATGCACAAGATTGGTTAAAAACCCTAATTGGACAAGAATAAGCCTAGGGAGGACGAAAATGACCTCTTTGATCATCCAATGACACAAACACACCTATTGGATGCACAAGATTGGTTAAAAACCCTAATTGGACAAGAATAAGCCTAGGGAGAATGAAAATGACCTAAATGTTAATCCAATGACACAAACACACCTATTGGATGCACAAGATTGGTTAAAAACCCTAATTGGACAAGAATATGCCTAGGGAGGACGAAAATGACATAAATGTTAATCCAATGACACAAATGAACTTATTGGATGCACAAGATTGGTTAAAAACCCTAATTGGACAAGAATAAGCCTAGGGAGGACGAAAATGACCTAAATGTACATCCAATGACACAAATGAATTTATTGGATGCACAAGATTGGTTAAAAACCCTAATTGGACAAGAATAAGCCTAGGGAGGATGAAAATGACTTAAATGTTCATCCAATGACACAAACACACCTATTGGATGCACAAGATTTGTTAAAAACCCTAATTGGACAAGAATAAGCCTAGGGAGGACGAAAATGACATAAATGTTAATCCAATGACACAAATGAAGTTATTGGATGCACAAGATTGCTTAAAACCCTAATTGGACAAGAATAAGCCTAGGGAGGACGAAAATGACCTAAATGTTCATCCAATGACACAAACACACCTATTGGATGCACAAGATTGGTTTAAAACCCTAATTGGACAACAATAAGCCTAGGGAGGACGAAAATGACCTAAATGTTCATCTAATGACACAGACACACCTATTGGATGCACAAGATTGGTTAAAAACCCTAACTGGACATGAAAAAGCCTACGGAGGACGAAAATGACTTAAATCTTAATCGAATGACACAAATGAACTTATTGGATGCACAAGATTGCTTAAAACCCTAATTGGACAAGAATAAGCCTTGGGAGTACGAAAATGACCTAAATGTTCATCAAATGACACAAACACACCTATTGGATGCAAAAGATTGGTTAAAAACCCTAATTGGACAAGAATAAGCTAGGGAGGACGAAAATGACCTAAATGTTCATCCAATGACACAAACACACCTATTGGATCCACATGATTCATTAGAAACCCTAATTGGACAAGAATAAGACTAGGGAGGATGAAAATGACCTAAATGTGCATCCAATGACACAAACACACACATTGATTGCACAAGAATGCTTAAAACCCTAATTGGACAAGAATAAGACTAGGGAGGACGAAAATGACCTAAATGTTCATCCAATGACACAAACACACCTATTGGATGCACAAGAATAAGCCTAGGGAGGACGAAAATGACCTAAATGTTCATCCAATGACACAAATGAACTTATTGGATGCACAAGATAGCTTAAA